>CAJHNH020000356.1:90000-95000 GCA_905116865.2 Candidula unifasciata
GCAGTGTTATGGGATGATGATGATGAGTTTAAAGACAATGAAGGGACAAAACACCATGATGGAAGAGAGGCGAAAGCATAAATGAACTCCCTGTTAGTTTGTAACTGCTGGATCTCCTTGAATATCTGTGATATACGATTGAACGGGTTTCTGTGAACTACTGCCGGTTAATTCTCATGCGAATAGTGTCCAATATTTGCAGGCCCAAAGGGCGGAAAGTGGGGGGGGGGGGGGGAAGTAAAAATAGGAAGAGCAGCAGCAGAAAATCCAGACGAGAGAAGGTTGTATCAGATGAAGAGGACAAAGAAACAGTAGCAGCGTTTGCAGAAGTTAACTTACCTAGACACGCATTTCTATTTAAATTCTTCTTCACCTTCTTCTTCTTCTTCTTTCTTCTTCTTCTTCTTCTTCTTCTTCTTCTTCTTCTTCTTCTTCTTCTTCTTCTTTTTCTTCTTCTTTTTCTTCTTCTTCATCCTCTTCTTCTTCTTCTTCTTCTTCTTCTTCTTCTTCTTCTTCTTCTTCTTCTTCTTCTTCTTCTTCTTCTCGTTCGCACGCTTCCGGTTGATAGCCTTGTTCAAGATGTTTTGCGTGCACATCCGTCTGACAGATCAGGCTGTTTTGTATGCTTACTGTTGGTTTCTCGCCTCTAATGCTAATGTGCTACCACTTCGAAGTATCCCTAATTAGTTGCCCTGAAATGCCTGTGTGTGTGTAAGTGGGAAGGGAGGGGTAATGGATCTACCACCCCTCTCCTCCTCCTCCCACTCGAAATTGGGTCACAGAACCCACACGGGGAAGTCAGAATGTGTAAAACTACCGTGTCATCACCACCTTAAGACAGAAGAAGACACCCATTAAAAAAAAAAAACGCTCTAAATTTGTTAAGCACACAGGCACAAAGGACAGTAACAGTACACAGCTTGCCAGTGTCAAGTGGCTGTTGACAAAATAGCGCCAGTGAATTTGTTACGAGAAATCCGCTACAAAAGGCGTAAACAAAAAAAGGGGGAGGGGTGCACTTGGTTGTGTCATCGGGAAAAGGAAAATATATAATATGGGGAGGGGGGGGGGAGCTGAGTTGTCTTGAGGCATGGCGACCGCTCGAGTGTTGGAGGTTCCGGGTTCAGGCCTTGGTAAAGGCTGGAATTTTTTTCGCGTGGACTTGTAGTGATTTCCCCTGGTCTCTGGGTAGTAAGACCGGACGCCTGTGTGTATTGCTGCGCGCGGCGTAAAAACAGCCTTGGCAGTTGGAAATCGAAAATAGTGGCGCTGTCCTGACAAAATTTGGAGTTAAAAATCTACCCAGAGTATTTAAGGATCCTCGCTAGTGCTATGGAGTTCGTGCACTGCGTTGATATTTTTCGGATTCAGGCTTGAGTTAGAAGTAGAACAGAGCACTTATGGGTTACTACCATTGTGTCGTGATGTTGATTCGTTGTATAAACAAAAACCAAACATAAAACATATTAAGTGAATTATGGCCTGTCTAAAGAGGAGGTGAGGGGGGGGGGGTGGGGGGGGGTGCAAAGTGACAAAATGCAAAAATTATGTCGGGGAAAAAATGTCCATGTTAAAAGAAAGAGGGCCGGGGGGGGGGGGGGCAAAAAAAATCCATACCGAGTACTGCCTGACCTTGCTGTCCCACTGTCCTCCTAGTATTTTATACAATTGTATTGCTAGTCTGTGTATCCGGTTTTTCAGTGACGTTTGAGAACACGTTCTGTTTTTGGTCACTTACTGCGGTAAAGACCATCGACGTGATGCTGACCACATCACCCACTGTGCCACTTGGTCTATTATAAAAGGTCTAGCCCTATTTGCCCGAAGGCGTGGAAAATGGTACTTTACCTTTACTTATTATTAGGAAGAGGAAGACGAGGAACGACAGGTTAAAGTCCATCAGTGTTGACCCAGAAAGGGTCGACCTTTAAGCGGGAGCCATAATCCCGCACATCAACAACGGATTGTCACTCAGACGTGGGTAGAATCTGAACCGAACTATGTCATAACATTGTGACTAACACAGACGCCCAAATAAAAGCCGAGTGACAGATGACACAGGTTACGCTGTGTTGGTCTCCGGTCCTCTTCATGCGTGTACCTGTTTCACTAGATACCAGTGGGTTGTTATAAGAAATATTCTCCCAATTGTTTATAAGTTCGTGAAAGGTTATCGTCTGTTATTTGCGAATCGGGGAAGTGTTTCAGAGCCGAGGTCTTGTGTGTGGTAGATTTGAGCATACTAGGTTACCGTAGTTTTTCTGTTGATGGTTTCGTGGTAAATAGTGTTAAACGTGCTTTTTATGGTTCTCAGGTGCAAATACTGCTGGATATTTTTGTAAGTTTCCCTTTATGGATTTAGGGACCCCATCACTGATCTAAACGGGGAAACGGGATAGGAGAGCGAAGATTCGCTGTCCCTGGTATTTTGTTGGAACGTTTCCATATTTTCTTTACAATAGTGTTGTAGTGTGCTGGGAGGTGATAGGCGATGGCGAGTGCGACTAGCAAGACCCGCCTGCGTTAAGACAAGTCGTCTGCAATTGGAGCATGGGATTTCAGGATCATTGTTGCCATCATATTTAGTGTTTTTCTGCCCCCTAATGTCGGCTCTGTGGCTAAGTCGATGCGAACGCTTCGTAATGCCGGGGTGCCGGGTTCGACCCCAGCTGCGGGCCATGTGCCTTGCGTTGGTTTCGACAGTGGTATCAAGAAAGCCGACTGTCCAGAAAGCAATGGCAAACTACTGGACGTAAATTTGCCTAGAAAACCACACAACAGCCAAGGGCTGTTGGGGTTGGTTCTGCAACGTCCTGTAAAGGATACGCTACTAACCTGCCCCCTAATAAGCATGTCGGTAAAGATGACTAATTCGAAGTTCGCTAAAATTGGATGTATTTGACAGAAAGGCAGAGATATCTCGGCCTAGTCGTAAAATAAAGTGTGCCAACCGCCATTTCAAGAGCGGAAGAAGAAGAAGAAGAGGAAAAATTATTTACTAAAGTCAGTTAATCTTTGAAATTCGCATTCATGCTATGGATGCTATGTTATACGTTGATTTTTCGTGAAGTCAATGGGAGTAACTGCATTCAAACTGCCTTCTTCTTCTTCTTCTTTTTCTTCTGATGCTGCTGCCGCTACCTTTACTGCTGCTGATACTACTGCTACTACTACTGCTGCTGCTAATGCTGCGACTACTACTACTACTACTTTTACTACTACTACTACTGCTGCAGCTACTACTTTACTACAACCGCTACTACTATTACTACTACTACTATTGGTAATACTACTACTGCTACTACTAATACTGCTACTACTACAACTACTGCCGCTGCTTCTCTTCCTCTTCCCAATTCTCCCCATTTTTCGTAATCATTTTCATTCTCCCCGTGCTGCTCATATCGCTACCACCGCCATTGCTAATACTGATGCTGCCACTACTACCACCACCACCACTACTATTACTACACCAGACTTCACCACCACCACCACCTCTTCTTCTTCTTCTTCTGCTATTACCGCTGCTATTTGAGTGAGTTTTAGCCCCACCAAGACCGCTATGTTGTGGCGGAACTCACTGACTTGGTATCTAAAAGGAAATGAAAAAGCCTACAGACTTGGCCGTGTCTGCAGTAGTTAGTGGAGGGAGAAGTATGGATATGGCAGACATACTGTACGCTCTGCGTTCCAGAGACGTTAAGACAAAAATGCTCTGCGTTCCAGAGAAGTTGAGACAAAGAAGCTCTGTGTTCCTGAGACATTGAGACCAAGATGCTCTGTGTTCCTGAGACATTAAGACCAAGATGCTCTGTGTTCCTGAGACATTGAGACCAAGATGCTCTGTGTTCCTGAGACATTGAGACAAAGATGCTCTGTGTTCCTGAGACATTGAGACCAAGATGCTCTGTGTTCCTGAGACATTGAGACCAAGATGCTCTGTGTTCCTGAGACATTGAGACAAAGATGCTCTGTGTTCCTGAGACATTGAGACCAAGATGCTCTGTGTTCCTGAGACATTGAGACCAAGATGCTCTGTGTTCCTGAGACATTGAGACGAAGATGCTCTGTGTTCTTGAGACATTAAGACAAAGATGCTCTGTGTTCCTGAGACATTGAGACCAAGAAGCTCTACTTTTCAGAGAAGTTGAGACAAAGAAGCTCTGTGTTCCAGAGAAGTTGAGACAAAGATGCTCTGTGTTCCTGAGACATTGAGACAAAGAAGCTCTACTTTTCAGAGATGTTGAGACAAAGAAGCTCTATATTCCTGAGACATTGAGACAATGAAGCTTTGCGTTCCTGAGACATTGAGACAAAGAAGCTCTACGTTCCAGAGAAGTTAAGACAAAGAAGTTCTGCGTTCTAGAGAAGTTGAGACAAAGAAGCTCTGTGTTCCAGAGAAGTTGAGGCAAAGAAGCTCTGCGTTCCAGAGAGGTTAAGACAAAGAAGCTTTGCATTCCAGAGAAGTTGAGACAAAGAAGCCCTGCGTTCCTGAGACATTGAGACAAAGATTTTCTGCGTTCCAGAGAAGTTGAGACAAAGAAGCTCTGCGTTCCTGAGACATTGAGACAAAGATTCTCTGCGTTCCAGAGAAGTTGAGACAAAGAAGCTCTGCGTTCCAGAGAAGTTGATACAAAGATTCTCTGCGTTCCAGAGAAGTTGAAACAAAGAAGCTCTGCGTTCCAGAGACGTTGAGACAAAGAAGTCAGAGACAACGTTGTACCGCGGGTTGAAAAAGGGTATTGAAAGAGGACAAGCATACAGAAACCACTTGCAGAGTAGAGAAAGGAAGATATGCCATTCAACTCCTACCGAGTACGGTGAGCGTGGAGACACTGAGATGGCTGCTGCATCGAAGGAGGAAGACGTTTCGGTCTAACCAATGTGCTAGGATGTCGATGCGAACAACAAATAAGTATCTACAATATATCGAAACACGGTGAGATAGGCAGAAGCCTGCACCAACCAGGGACGCGAACTCAAAACGTGTCAAAAAACCT
>CAJHNH020000356.1:100000-104145 GCA_905116865.2 Candidula unifasciata
AATCCCCCTATAATATTGGACTTTCCTCTTGAATTATCGGATTCCACGAGATGGGGGTGAATAAAATATAAAGAACTTAAAATTGATTATCGTAACAGAAGAATAAAGCAGAAGCAAGTCGGGAATGTATGCAATGTATAAAAGTAATCATATGCGTATATTGCGTTACTCTGTACTGAAAGTATTATTGTTTACAAGAGCGTGACGTGTTCCCTCAGAATAAATACTCGAATATCACTGTTGTTACATTATCGTCCAAGTGATTACCGGTGCCAGGTACCGATTCCCGGTTAATGCTTCTCCCGACGGAAATGCGTTTGTTGGCGTGTCTAATTAACTTCGTGTTTGTGTTGAGTTTGTGCTAACAAATAACCACGCATTGTTAATTGCTGCCATTTATGCAATTACTTGTGCCTACCTCTTTTTAATTGGGTGCTTTTGTGGTGTAAGCTGAAATGGGAGTTTTTGTTTATTGGTGGGCGGTAGCTTTAAATAAAAAACAGTTTTGTGTTTAGCAGCCTGGACTCCCGTCTGTTTGTGTGTTTATCTGCCGGTTTGTCTGTCTGTTTATCTACCCGTCAACACCTCCATTACACCTGCGTCTTTTAGGGACAACATTATGACTGTGCGATTCATGCTATAGTTTTAAAATAAATTCCGATTGAATTGTGAATTTATTTAAAAAGACGGAGAAGAAGAAGAGGAGGAGGAGACAAAAGATTTAAAAAAAAACTGAAAAAGAAGAAAAGGAAGAAGTTGGCGGTGGAGAAGAAGAAGAGAAGAGGAAAACAAGATGCAGAAGAAGAGGGAGGAAGAAGGCGAAAAGGAGGATGCGGAGTAAAATCAGAATATATTGAGAAGAATATGGATAGAGGGTGAATAGTTTGCACATTGAGTTTGGATATAGGCCCTAGTTCTACGTACTCGTGTGATCTGATGCTCTGGTTGGTCATTGAGTTTGGATGGACCTAATTCTACATACGCGTGTGATCTGATGCTCTGGTTGGTCACTGAGTTTGGATATAGGCCCTAATTCTACGTACTCGTGTGATCTGATGCTCTGGTTAGTCATTGAGTTTGGATGGACCTAATTCTACATACGCGTGTGATCTGATGCTCTGGTTGGTCATTGAGTTTGAATATAGGCCCTAATTCTACGTACGCGTGCGATCTGATGCTCTGGTTGGTCACTGAGTTTGGATATAGGCCCTAATTCTACGTACGCGTGCGATCTGATGCTCTGGTTGGTCATTGAGTTTGGATGGACCTAATTCTACATACGCCATCAGGTGGACATGTTTCTTATTGTGCCTTATAGTCCTTCTTTCTGTCTGTCTCTCTTTCTCTCTCTCTCTCTCTCTCTCTCTCCTTCTCTCTCTCTCTCTCTCTCTCTCTCTCTCTCTCTCTCTCTCTCTCTCTCATTCCCGACTTCCTCCTCAATCAAGGATAGACCACCAGTTCAGTCACTAATGCTTATCGCTTGCCATGCCATCCACGTATTATTCATCACTATATAAGTTCCTTCTCTATGTGCTTGTATGTCTTCTTTTTTGATCCTGTGTATTGCCGAGAACAGACTGGCTAATTATGCTGCTGCCAGATCAGAGAACAAGAAAATAACCACCTGCAGAATACGCTGTCTCCAAAAGGTCACCAACAAGAAGAGACATGGTCACAAATACCAGCAAGGTTGCTATACGTTCCTTTCTGAATTACTTTGAAACACACAGAAAGAAGTGGTTTGATCAACTAGTAAGAATGCAGCCAGACCAGACTGTATGTATGACCTTCTCCGGCAAGAGGAAGACCAAGGAAGAATTTGATAGATAGTTTACATGAAACCTGCTGAAAAATTAACAAAGCCACCACTCAGGCCATTCGATAAGCACAAGACAAATACAGAAAACCACAACACTGGGCTACAAATTGGTAACAGTAATGACAAAAGACGATTTTGAAGAAGAGAGAATGACAAGTACGTTATTAACAGGTTTCGCTCTGTATAATGCATTTGTTGCGCTCTCTCTCCCCCCCCCCTCTCTCTCTCTCTCTCTCTCTCTCTCTCTCTCTCTCTCTCTCTCTCTCTCTCTCTCTCTCTCTCTCTCTCTCTCTCTCTCTCAGCTCAGCTTTAATCAGTGCCGTGAACAAAAGAGAACTAACAAGCAGCAGTCCCTCAGTCTGTATTGTCACGGGAAAACACGCAAATCTAAATTAGCTTGAACTCAATTCTAAACTGCCTGTAAACGATTCTGATAACCATTGGCTACTGCGAATCATCCAAACATGCCAGAAGAGTTTGGCAATTACTCGGGCCGTGGAATGTTGTCTGGAGAATTGTACCAGGCCTGATTCGCCTGTTTTGAGCGGCAGTGGCGGAATGGCAATGAGGAATGCCTCTTGCACTGTAATGTTAGTAGTGTATTTGCCCCGGTCGGCGGCCTTGGGCGAGTTCCCTACACGTACATAATCCCTGTATTGCTCAAGGATCAGTCGTTTCTCAAAATAACCGCCTGCACTCAATGTCACTTCTTCTTCTTCTAGTTCTTCTTCTTCTTCTTCTTCTAGGTCTTCTTCTTCTTCTTCTTCTTCTAGGTCTTCTTCTTCTTCTTCTTCTTCTTCTAGGTCTTCTTCTTCTTCTTCTTCTTCTAGGTCTTCTTCTTCTTCTTCTTCTTCTTCTAGGTCTTCTTCTCCTTCTTCTTCTTCTTCTTCTAGGTCTTCTTCTTCTTCTTCTTCTTCTTCTTCTTCTTCTTCTTCTTCTTCTTCTTCTTCTTCTTCTTCTTCTTCTTCTTCTTCTTCTTCTTCTTCTTCTTCTTCTCTTCTTCTTCTTCTTCTTCTTCTTCTTCTTCTTCTTCTTCTTCTTCTTCTTCTTCTTCTTCTAGGTCTTCTTCTTCTTCTTCTAGGTCTTCTTCTTCTTCTTCTAGGTCTTCTTCTTCTTCTTCTAGGTCTTCTTCTTCTTCTTCTAGGTCTTCTTCTTCTTCTTCTTCTTCTTCTTCTTCTTCTTCTTCTTCTTCTTCTTCTTCTTCTTCTTCTTCTTCTTCTTCTTCTTCTTCTTCTAGGTCTTCTTCTTCTTCTTCTTCTTCTAGGTCTTCTTCTTCTTCTTCTTCTTCTTCTTCTTCTTCTTCTTCTTCTTCTTCTTCTTCTTCTTCTTCTTCTTCTTCTTCTTCTTCTTCTTCTTCTTCTTCTTCTTCTTCTAGGTCTTCTTCTTCTTCTTCTTCTTCTTGTTGTTATCGATCCAGCGGCGCATGAGCTTTCGCCCTTTGGCCCAATGCCATGTAGTGGAATTTGCATGTTTTCACAAGCTGTTCTTTTCCTCCGTACAAGGTGTTCCACTTGTCTGGTCTCGGAGGGAGTAGCGTTCTTCTTGTCTCACTGAGTTTTGGGCACTCAAAGAGATGGTGTTCAACAGTTTCGTAGGGGTAGTTACATAGCTGGCACTCTGGGGAGTGTTGTGGCTGTATTCTGTTTAGGTGTCCATTGAGTGGAGTATGTTGCGTTCTAAGTCTGAAGATGGTGGCCTGGTCCCTTCTTGTTAGATGGTTAATGCTGTCATTAGGATCAGGGCCAGACATATGTCTATAAACCTCTCTTCCAGTGTCTCCCATGGCCCATCTGTTCAACCAAGTCTCTTTGTTTATAGCTCTTATCAGTGTTTTTGCTGTCTGGAGGGTTGTCGCTGTAGGTGGTTGTTCTTGTGTTGCTCCTTTCTTTGCGAATCTGTCAGCTCTGTCATTACCTGGTGTGCCGGAGTCACCTGGAATCCACTGCATCACTATTCTGATGTTGTATGAGGTAATAAGATGAGACATGTAGCCATTCTTGGGGTAAGATATCACGGTTCTTTAGTGATGAGTTCATAAGAGCGATTGTTTGGTCGGACTGTTTGTTTCCCTCGCCTACCAATTTATTTTGGACTTCTGGAGCGTTAAGCGAGCATGTGGTGTAGTTTTATTGAAACATTCTGAATTCCTTGACGTCTTTCTGGGTGGTATCTGTCTGAATGTCCCATTTACACAGTGTAAAACCGTTTGTGCTTTTCCTCCCCAAACCCAGGGGTTCCACATTTTAGGATTTTACTCACAGTTGGTGTAGAGCCAAACTCGCAGATTAATCGGAGGGATTTTTGTACTCTGTCAAGAGTTTTTTTT
>CAJHNH020000357.1:0-97500 GCA_905116865.2 Candidula unifasciata
CCCTGATTACGAAAAAGAATTAATCCCGAGAGAAGTGACAGCCATCGTGAAAATAAACACAGCTGCTATCCCCCATTTTGAAAACGGAAGGTCCCGTTTTCATTTCAAGAAAGAGAATGCATGTGACATACACAGGGTGTGCAGTGAGTCTCTCTTAGTGAGTTGATATTAGTTACCCAATTTCTCCATGTTTTTGGAGTGGTTAAAGTGCTGGCGTACTAAAATATACAACAGGCATATCAGCGGCATTGCGGAACACTCACTATAGCCTTGTGTCCAGGTACGAGGTTCAGGAAAGACCAATAGAAGTGAGCTAGTGTGGTATAGGGGCGTGGCATGGGAGGACACCAACGTTACTTTTACCCATTAAATCAATCAAGCAAAGTATTTAACAATCAAATAATGCAACCAGTAGGAAAAGCAAAACTCTCAGATGTGTGAACACACTAAATAATTCATCCCCGCAGCGTTTAAACGCAAGCAGTAGGGATACTGTGAAAGTGGGCTAACAGTACAGATTAACTTTTGTTATATTTGCGGGGTAGGTGATTTCATGCAAGCTAGAAAAAGGTCTTCCCTGTAATACTGAAAAAAGGCAACATGACTGTTATTTTTAGATGCGAGGAAGGTCTAGGAAAAGGACTGAGCCCCATATATACATGCTGCATACGTGGACGAAAGTCAAGTAAAAATGTATCGATGCCATTTGCAGTTCCTGGTTTGAAGAGAGCCTAGCAATAAATTTCTGTAACCTATGGTTGCCATTTAAAACATTTTCAGAGGAATTCTGTCCGTATTCCATAGTTGTAGATTTCAAGCTGTACCACTAGACATGAAAACGAGAGGACACCCTTGGGGGGGGGGGGGGGGGGGGGGGGGGTGATGCAGCCTAGTTAGTTGCGTTCTTAGTATTTTTGTCTCAATAGCGAGGCGGCACAAAGCATCTCGAGGTGGATAGGTTCAATTCCAACACACAGAACTATAGCCCTTTGCTATTTATTGTCGTTCTAGTTTGTTCCTTCTATATTTCTACTTCTTTCTTATGAGTGCCGATCAATACATTGTCTCTTGGTTAATATTATTGTTCTAAATTACAATATCTGACAGAAAGAACAATACAAACGTACATACCATAAATTATGAGAAGGGCGAATGAGACAGACACTCATTATTGTAGACAACATGAGTGCAGACATAACAATCGGCAGCTGTGGTACCCGAACAGCCTCCCAGACACAGCTCGTGGCAACAGGAACCATCTGGTGCACATGGCCTCCCATTGGAACAGTTGCATACTGCACGAGAAGAATACCACAGTAAGTGTGAGTGAGCAAGAAAGTGAATGGGTGAGTGAATGAGTGAGTGGGTGGTTGACCTTTGAGTAGATGAGTCAGTGGTTGAGTGTGTGTGCAATGAATAATAGGAAAAATCATGAGGTAAATTCAGCACCTTGGAAACAAAATATATATTCAATAACCGAGCAAGTAATGACAAGCTTTCTTTTTCGTACTGACCATGTTGTGTGGTGCTGGACATATCTGTCTACAGGTCTGTGTATATAGTACTGTTTCACATTTCTGATACAGATGCTTTTGTGTGTCATAATACTAAGCTTTCCAACCCCTTCACCCTCAGCCTAAGGCAAAGCTTTCCAACACCTTCACCCTCAGTCTAAGGCAAAGCTTTCCAACACCTTCACTCTTGGTCGAAAACAAAGCTTTCCAACATCTTCACCCTTGGTCTAAGGCAAAGCTTTCCAACACCTTCACCCTCAGTCTAAGGCAAAGCTTTCCAACATCTTCACTCTTGGTCTAAGGCAAAGCTTTCCAACATCTTCACTCTGGGTCTAAGGCAAAGCTTTCCAACATCTTCACTCTTAGTCTAAGGCAAAGCTTTCCAACATCTTCACTCTTGGTCTAAAGCAAAGCTTTCCAACATCTTCACTCTGGGTCTAAGGCAAAGCTTTCCAACATCTTCACTCTTGGTCTAAGGCAAAGCTTTCCAACATCTTCACTCTGGGTCTAAGGCAAAGCTTTCCAACATCTTCACTCTTGGTCTAAGGCAAAGCTTTCCAACATCTTCACTCTTGGTCTAAGGCAAAGCTTTCTAACAACATCACCCTTGGTCTAAAGCAAAGCTTTCCAACATCTTCACTCTTGGTCTAAGGCAAAGCTTTCCAACATCTTCACCCTGGGTCTAAGACAAAGCTTTCCAACATCTTCACATTGGGTCTAAGGCAAAGCTTTCCAATATCTTCACTCTTGGTCTAAGGCAAAGCTTTCCAATATCTTCACTCTTGGTCTAAGGCATAACTTTCCAATATCTTCACTCTTGGTCTAAGGCAGAGATTTCCAAACGGTGTCACAACACTTTAGTGTCGGATGCAGTGTGAAAGTGTGTCACACAAAAGTAATTTATGTACGTCTGCATCTCTTAAAGGTTTTAGTTCAACCTCTACTCTGAGGCTACTAGAAGGAATTACTGTCTTACAAAATTATGTTTGTCAGAAAAGTGTGAAAGTGTGTCACCAACGTAAACAGTTTGGAGAACAAGTGAGCTGTAAGAAGACAAATGTATACAAAAATGACACCCGTTGTTGAAGGTGCACGTTACCTAGGTTTCTTTGGCAATCATGAGGTTTTGGTGACCAGCATCGTTTCCGGGAAATGTCTTGGTGTGTTGTTGATGGGCAACTTTCATGACAAAAATCTGGACACAGCTGCTCTTCTCTGTTATCCTATCATGAACAAATACAGACTTAGGGAAAGACATATTCTTTTAGTGTCTGAAATACTGTAATCAAAATAATATATTCTACTCAACCCAGACTAAAATGGGCATCAGGTAATGTTGACCACTGAGTGCCGACTATTCTATAAAAAAAAAAAAAGGGTGGGGTGGGGGTGTGGTGTCCTTTTAATAAGACAATATATTAAGAGTTCACCAGGAACATCTAAGATTACATCAGTATTCTTCTTCTTCTTCTTTGTTCACCGGCTGTAAGCTCAGGCAGAAAGTCCTCGATGTTCATCCATGTGGACTTTCGCTTTCTGCCAGGGCCTGAGTTTTGTAGGCACATCTGTTTACTGGCTTATCTGTGTGCAGTTGCCAATTCTAGATAAATAAGAAAATGTTAAAGAAGCAGAGGCAGAGCAACTTTTTTTTAAAGGAAAAAATTTGAGTATAAAAACAAACATGGACCCACTGATTATTTAGCAAATTCATAAAGGAACAGAAAAAAAATTAAGAGACAAATCAATAAAACAGGGAAACAGTAAATCAGTTTCATGCAAGAAACTACCAGGCAGGTGAGAGAGACAATGAAAGATGCATGTCAGAATATTATATAAACTCGGTAATAAATCATAGTATAAGCAACACCTATTTTATCCAAATAACTTCTTTTCGGATCACAATTTAAAGGGTGCAGTAAGTAGTCTTTTAGTTTACAGCTAGGCTGCAATATATGCGCCTTTCAGCCCAACACTTTCAGCAAAACCCTAACTAGTCACCTTTTATGACAGGCTTGTTAGAAGATAGTGGGTCTATTCTCTACCCTTCCCCCCGCCCCCTCGGGACCCAGGAACCCACATGAGAAATCAAAATATCAAACAGCAGAGAGAAGTGGTCAGCCATGTTCACCAATGTGAACATGGCACACAAAGAAGATATCCAACTAATGCATAAAGCAAATTTGCCAAGACAGATGATTACCCACAGGAGGACACATCGATTGTTGGTCTTTGATGTGTACACACATACAACATCTGAATCAGCAGTTCTCACCCTGTGTTGTGACACCTTTGGGAGTTCAACAACCACTTCACAGGGGTCGCCTAAGACCACTGGAAAACACATATTCACTGAAGTTATGAAGTAGCAACCAAAATAATTTTATGGATGGGGGTCACCACAAGATTTCTAAAAAAAACTATTAAAGGGTCAGGGCATTGAGAAGGCGGAGAACCACTGATTTAAATGTGGAAATGTTGAAGCACACATTCAGATAACAGACAAAATTCATCAACCTCCTATTATTCCATCATATGATAATAAGATCTAGCCCCCCTTCAATTCAATCCTGTGTAATACTTTCAATAGAGGGATGGAATCTAGTCCAGCACCTTTGGCCTCCGTCAATATCAGTCACAGGGTTTCTCTTCCATGTCCTTGTTTCCCACTTCAGTTTCTGTGCAGTGATTTACTGTCCACTTTTCTTCCTGATGTACACAATACACTGCCCATCATCCTTTTCTTATAGCTGTTGACAGCAGCTGTGTAGACATTTCTCTTGTTTCTTTGTCTTTCTTGAATTCATCCCACATAATGTTGATCAATTTCATTAGGATCTGTTGTTTTTGAATGCAATTAACTTTCATAATCTTCAACTAATTGAAACCAGTGCACACATTTATTACATACGGTGCTAAAAACTGAAGACCAGTATCCAGGCAGACGACCTAGAAACACTTGGAGGCAGCAATTTTATGAAGCAGGGTGACCAGTTGCCTTCATTAATGCTTTCCTTCCTGAATATTCTGGAAAATTTCAAGGACAGCCCCAGAGTCATACTTCTTCTTTAGCATTCCTGGTCTTTGAGGTTCAGTGATGCAGATATCACACATCTCTATTCATCATACTTTCTTCAGCACTCCTGGTCCTTGAGGTTCACTGCTGCAGATATCACACATCTCTATTCATCATACTTTCTTTAGCATTCCTGATCCTTGAGGTTCATTACTGCAGATATATAATACATCTCTATTCATCATGCTTTCTTCAGCATTCCTAGTTGAGGTTCACTGCTACAGATATCACTCGTCTGGATTCATCATGTTTTATTCGGCATTCTAAGTGCACGAGGTTCAATGCTGCAGACATCACTTGTCTCGTTTCATCACTGTGACTGGCCTTCTATTTCCAGTTGATAACTCTAAAGTGTTTGCAAGTCTGCCTCATTATCTAGTCCAATTTAAAGAGGCTAGGACACCCACGAGAAACCCTAAGACGAATGTTGATGAGAGAGGTGAAAGCTGCTAGACTGGATTCCATCCATGATACTAAACTGATTGCACAGGACAGAAAGAAATTGAGGAATAGACTGCGAGCCCTATGTGACATATAATGGCCAAACAGAATTATGAACGAATGAATCAATTCAACTCTTTTGTGTATGCAGTTTTGTTCTCTGTTATGTCATTCCCAACAAAACTGCAGTTTATTAGCCCTCACAATGCCAGTAATTAATGGTATTTCAAATAGATTATGAATTTTGTTGATGCTTCTTTCTCTCTATTATCTAGCGTCAGCAATACATAACTACCACAAATATGTGTACTGTTTAACAGCCTCTTGAAGATGTGTAATTAATCAACCAGTCTGAGATAAGAATGAATTAAAACTTACCACAAATAAGTGTTTCGATGGATCTGCACTTGGCGCTAGCGATGCCCAGTCAATAGTGCTGATGTGACAGAGTCTATGATTTTTGGTCAGTCGCACTAAGCCATTGACCATCGTCAACCCCATCAAGCCTAGTTCCTCAAGATCACGCATCTCGTAGGCCACCAGAGCAAAATCTTTGAAGAACTTTGACTGGCCTCTGATAGCGGTCAGGTTAGGAAACAGATTGCGTAGAGTCCGAAGACCAAACACACGAAACATCATTAGGTGTCCAGTGATTTCTCGTAACAAGGGAAAACTAAGGAGAAAAATGTTCTCACATTAACAAAATCTGACATACTGTACACTGTTAACATTTATAGTAAATTATAATGAATTATTACAAAATTATTAGAATAATTAGACGTAGACAATCAGTGTTTCTTGGATATGTCTTGAGAAGGAATGAACTCAAAAACATGGTTTTAAAAACCCCCCCCCCCCCCCCCCCTCTCCAAAAAAAAAAAAAAAAAACTGGCAAAAACTGGTGGAAAGAGAGCAAGAGGAAGGCAAAGAGATGAATACCTTGTTGGCTTGGCCAAATGGATGGGGCCAGACAAAAACACTGACCTGATCCATGATTATGGCGATCGTGTGAGATGGCAAAAGAATCTCATTGCACTGCACGAATTCCACTGCACCAGACCCTGAAATACTTTGGGTAGATTTTCAACTCCAAACGGTAGTGCCGTTAGGCTACTCTTTTCGATTTCAAACTGCCAATGAATTTTTTATGTACGCAACAATACACACGGGCATCCGATCTTACTACTCAGAGACCAGAAGAAATTACAGAAGTCCACATGAAAAAATCCAAGCCTTCAATGGGGCCTTAACGCAGGACTCGAGGTGGACACCATGCCTCGAGACCACACAGCAATTCTAGATGCATACTTAACATTTATATATATGGCCCAGAAACCTTGACTATAAACAAGCAATTAGAAAGCTCAACTAAGGTCATAGAGATGTCATAATACAGAAGAACAGGTTGTATTTTATGAAAACAGCAGCAGTCAAAGACAAAGGTTCCAGGAAAACACAGAGTTCCTCATGTGGGTTCTGGGGTTCCAGAAAAACAAGAATAGACTCACTTCTTTGCCTAAAAAGCACGTTGTAAGAGACACCTAAATGGGGGGGGGGGGGGGGGGGGGGGGGGGGGGGTTTGCTTTAAAGTCAGAATGTATCTGCCTGAGAGGCAAGAAACCAACAGTATGCATACAAATCAGTCAGATCAACAAATAAGTCAGATCTGAAAAACGGGTGTGCACACAACACTCAAGTTCTGGAACAAGTCTAAAGTCCAGAAGTGGATGAACAACCAGGACTTTCTGCCGGTGTTTACAGCAAGTGAATGCAAAGAATGAAGAAGAAGAAAACAGCTTCTACTGAAAGAAATACAAGAGACTGGTTAAATATATTAAAAAGTGTTGAGTTAAGAATTGACATCACAGCATTCTGGACATTTTCATAAGCGCTCCATCCTCATCTTCAGCAGCCAGCAAAGAGTTCCAGTTCTGATGGTATTCAATATTAGCCGTGACCAATTTCAGCTAATAGCCAGTAAACACTGCTGCTCTCTGCCCTGTCGGCTATATTTGTGGTTACTGGTCGGGTTCTCATCAAATCAGGTTATCCTTTGTGTTGTCTGATAGTATTATTAGCAGTTTGATCATATATGTCTGTCTTGCCTTTCTTCTGATTCTAGAGCAGTGACCAGATCTCCTGATCACTCTTAGCTATACCACTCTGTCCCACATCTTGCTTGCCTTGTATAAATTAACCACCCACTAATGCACAGCCAGTCAATCTCACAGACTGTTTACTTCCCAACACTCCTGCATGCAACTGAGAAAATATCCAAAGAAAGCTAACTACCCAGGAACTCTGCATGCAGCATGACTATCTCCACCTATCTTAACACACTTTATGAGTTGGTTACAATCACAACATGTGGTTCTCAAGCTAGCGGACAGCTGCTGTGACTGCCTACACCCCCAATCTCAAACTACACAGACAATTTGGGTGTCTCTTGTACATCCCAAATAACTAATACAGCTTTATTCTGTATGTGTTCAAGCTTCACAAGCAGACTCTTCGATACAATGAGCAGCCCCAGTCCACAATCCATCACCGAAATAACTAAGTGCTGGTACACTGTGAACATAATTTTTGTTGTTGCTCCATGTCCATTGCTGCCATGATTTTCAGTGCATTCCGCCATTTTTGGCATTTTGCTGCACCTGCCTACATGTGGTTCCTGAATGACGGGCTCCTATTGAAGAGGATTCGGAGGTACTACAGTCTACCTTCAAATGTTTCTGTTACTTATTGTGAGGTTTGGAATATCAGCTCTAATAACTCCATTGTCCAGATAGTACCATAAGCCTTTTCTGGATTGATGACAGCACGCATTTCTGTACACCAGCCTGTCACTTTGTCCGCTGTTGCCTACAGATCTTGGACTATCTGCTGCTTATTGCTCCTCTGCCTTTATTCAAGAATATCATCTGCAAATGTCAATATCCTCCCTCCACCAGGTGCTTCAAGTTCTGCAGTCTTGATTGTATAAAACAGCACTGGTGAAATTGCAGATCATTGTGGCAGCCGCAAGCTAATGTTGCATAGCTCTGAAACCTGTGCACCCAGAGGTACAGTAACCTTGCAGGTGTACATGACCAACTGCTACCCAGAGGTACAGTAACCTTACAGGTGTACATGACCAACTGCTACCCAGAGGTACAGTAACCTTACAGGTGTACATGACCAACTGCTACCCAGAGGTACAGTAACCTTACAGGTGTACATGACCAACTGCTACCCAGAGGTACAGTAACCTTGCTGGTGTACATGACCAACTGCTACCCAGAGGTACAGTAACCTTACAGGTGTACATGACCAACTGCTACCCAGTTAAACAGCCAGTTAAAAGCCTCTTATGTATAACAGTGGACATCAAAATATGTACAGCTCTGTTGTAGGCATCCTCAAGATCAAGTTTCCAGAACATCATTTCTACAGCTAGCCCTCCCACCAAATATTTCATGCCCTATAATATGTGAAGACCTAACATCTCAAACCCAAAATGATCTCCATTTTCAGTATTTTGGTTCCTACATCAACTTAGTTGAACACTTCTATGCTACAGGAATAGCTTTACATATTTTATGTATTGTGTGAAAAAGCTACATTTTCAATGCTGTTTTCATTCATGATATGTTTCCCCTCATTAGTAACAAAATTGTGTCTCCTGTCTCATTTCCTTTTCTGCGGTGCACCACGCCAGATTTATTTACACAGAGTAAGGGAAGCTCAATTTGATTACAAGCTTGTGTTTCCAATTTGTGTCCACTGCCTGAGGGATGTATTTGCATTTTGCTGCTAGAAATATTTTTTAGATAATGTCAAGTTGTTTCAATAATACACAGTCTGAATTAATGACTGGCAAGTTGGAGAGAAGGAAATGAGTCGTCTTTTTTCGTTTGCCTGAAATAAGCAGTCTCTGTCATAAATTTTTGTCTCCTATACAAATTTAACTTCACGGGATCATAGAGTTTACATTATCCTGCTGTTCTTTTTTGTCAAAAGGTTTGCCTTCATGTGTTGTATTTGGTGCAGTCTTTGAGTATGTGTTCTATTGTCAGGGATAACTTTTCACATGCACACGTTGCAAATGCAGTTTACTTAAAATTCATATATATGTGGTTGCCTAATCGGGTATGCCCTATTCTGAGGTGACAAGAGGGGTGAAATGAAGAGACAAAAATGTGGGAGGGAGGGAGGGAGGGAGGGAGGGAGGGAGGGAGGGAGGGAGGGAGGGAGGGAGGGAGGGAGAGAGAGAGAGAGAGAGAGAGAGAGAGAGAGAGAGAGAGAGAGAGAGAGAGAGAGAGAGAGAGAGAGAGAGAGAGAGAGAGAGAGAGAGAGAGAGAGAGAGAGAGAGAGAGAGAGAGAGAGAGAGAGAGAGAGAGAGATATGCTTGAAAGAAACCAGGTAAAATATCAAACCCAACTATGACAACTAAGTAGCCAAATGCACATACTACATGATGTTTTGGAAATATTGTCTGTCAGAGAATTAAAGGCAGCATGTTGGATTGACACACATATAAAACAACCTGTAAATAATACACTATTGTGTGAAACTGCAGACTGATTATCTGAACTTATTTAAAAACAAAAACAATTTGTACAAATATGAATACATAGACCAAATGATGTATGCAGACATAACACTTTACATACATAAGACAAGAAGAATTTTCACAGCACTAAGAAATCTCTAAAATTAAAACCAATAACTAAACTTACAATATTTAAGTTAAAAAAAAAAAGTAGAGCTCTATGGAACTGAAATGTGGAGAATGATTACTAATAAATTCAGACATTTGTTAACTGATGTCTGCACAGAATAGAGGAAATAATATGCGACTAATGTGGATCTTGGGAAAGAACAAAACACATTCCAGTGAATCAAGAGTCAGGGAAAAGATTCTGGCAATAGATTGGAGACACACTGAGAAAACCTGATAATACAACTAGAATGTCCTTTAATTGGAACCAAAAGAGTCAAAACAATAAAGACATACTTTTAAAAGAAGAAGAGACTCAGAGAATGAGGTGAAAAAAGATGAAGAGAATCTAGAATGGGCTATAGGACAGCAAACAGACAGGAGAACTTGGCCTGAGCTGGTTTTAAGCTTGTGCTACATCAGAGAATAAAAGACACAAGAAGGAGCAGATATTTATACAGGTTTTGAAGCAAGGCAAATAAAAACAGCAATTAACAAACTGGAATAACCTGGGACTGTCAACAGGTGATCTCATGCCTTGACGTACTTACCACAGACTAGGACATGCAGAACTAAGAATATCTGAACATGTCATTCCCCCAGTCTCATAGTCACACCCTGTACTTCTTCATAAAGCCCATGTTTTGTGGCATTGGTAGTCATGTCTATCGACAAGCTTGCCTCGTGTACTTTAAATCAACTCTGACATAGAAGATCTTTCCTGCCATGATGTGGAATTCTCCAGCATCTTCAATGTTGGCCTCCCTCTGCCTCTCCTTCAATCTTCCTACCATCACAATGTACTTCAGTTTTCTTCTTCTCATGACTAGACCAAAGAAAGTAGTTTGCCTCCTTCTACACTGCATTTACTACACACAAAACATGACAAAATGAACTGAAAATATTTGCACGTCACACCTCTATCTCATAATATCACATCTTTCATGATCATTTCTCAGGTTATTACATCTTGTATACCCCATCTAATTCTGTAACTTATGTACTATCTGCACACAAAACAAGACACACGTACAACTAAAAATACCTCTACTTGTCCTTGCCCCTCCCCCACCCCATACCTTATAACAGTGATACCCTGTATACACCCCTATCTCAAATTGTGACACCCTGTACTTACTAACCTAAAACCACATAACTGAGGACAGCTGTACTTTTAACACCTGTCTCAAGTTGTGACACCTCAAACAAGACACACAGAAGTGAGAATACCTGTACTTGTCATACTCCTCTTGTGGCACGTAATCAATGAGAGAGATGTGCAGAGACCCTTCTATAACTGTACAGTTCTCCAGCAAACGGAAATTCTTCACACTGTTCCTGATGTCCATGTCCCCACAGGCTGAAAAACAAAGCCGAAAACTTACTACTGGAAATCTATTAGCTGAACACAGATGTACACAAGGATCATTCTCACACCACTAGAGTAATGGCATATGATGCCTATCATCATCTGAGATATGTGTGTGGCATATTACTTAGTTAGTTGTGTATCCTTACATTGTTGCAGGACTAACCCCAGCATTTTTTTTAGGCTGTTTTGGTTTTTAAGGTCAATTTTACATTCAGTAGTTTGGACTCTTACTACAACTAATGAGTGCACAATCGTTACATCATGTGCTTTCACTTCAACTCCTCTTATTCTAAGAAGTTGTTACTTTAATCAATGTTTGGGTGTGAGGAGTTAAAATATTTAGACTATGGCACAAGAGCAGCTAAACTAAGAAGTTGTTACTTTAATCAATGTTTGGGTGTGAGGAGATAAAATATTTAGACTATGGGACATGAGCAGCTAAACTAAGAAGTTGTTACTTTAATCAATGTTTGGGTGTGAGGAGTTGAAATAACACTATGGCACAAGAGCAGCTAAGCCAAGAAGTTGTTAATTTAATCAATGTTTGGGTATGAGGAGTTGAAATAACACCATGGCACAAGAGCAGCTAAACTAAGAAGTTGTTACTTTAATCAATGTTTGGGTATGAGGAGTTGAAATAACACCATGGCACAAGAGCAGCTAAACTAAGAAGTTGTTACTTTAATCAATGTTTGGGTGTGAGGAGTTGAAATAACACCATGGCACAAGAGCAGCTAAACTAAGAAGTTGTTACTTTAATCAATGTTTGGGTGTGAGGATTTGAAATAACGCCATGGTACAAGAGCAGCTAAACTAAGAAGTTGTTACTTTAATCAATGTTTGGGTGTGAGGAGTTGAAATAACACCATGGTACAAGAGCAGCTAAACTAAGAAGTTGTTACTTTAATCAATGTTTGAGTGTGAGGAGTTAAAATATTTAGACTATGGGACAAGAGCAGCTAAACCAAGAATTTGGGCGCGTTCAGAAATGTGTATCACCTCTGGTGAAAGCAATGAACTTCCTGTTCAGCTGCATGGCAATGAAATGACCTAAAGAGTACTATTTGTGAATCTTTCTATTGCCCCCCCCCCCCCCCCCCCCCGTAAAGGCCCACTAATTAGGAATTTATTAAAATCAGAAGTCTTGGGCTGAAAAAGTGCAGCAGACGTCACATAAGAAGAAGAAGGAGGAGGAGGATGAAGAGGGGGAGGAGGTGAAGAAGAATCTGAGATGTAGGGCTGCAGGACTGTGCAGGCGACATGAAGCCAGACCCAAACACAACTAACAATCACCCTTTTAATGGTGAAGACAAACATGAATCTTTGAAATTATGGTGCACCAATAACTTTACATTGTTAAATTTTCAAATATGCATTATATGTCAGCCTCTAAGGCTTAGGCGTTGTGAACACACTTGTGATTAAAGAGGTACCCGGTTTGATCCAGGTGCGAGCAATCTGATGGCAGTCAGCTCGGCGCTGATTCCCACACGGGTATCGAGAACCAACGGTTTAGTAGCAAACTATTGAACGGTAAATTTCCTAGCAAGACCAAACAGCCGACAAATGCTAGGGTTGGTTCTGCAGCGTCGTGTAAAGGACACGTAGCTATGTACTATATTTTCTTTGACTTCTAGCTGTCAATCCAAACCGGGGAAGTATTTTCCTCAGCCCTTTCAACGGCTTCAACAGCTGCCCAGCAGCAAACATGTTTGCGTATATGTTCATATTAACAAACGCTGGATTCAGAGCTGTAAGTCTCCATTACCTGTAGTGGTCGCTTTTACAGTGTCCGTAAGACTGAGAAGTTTAGGCCGCACAGCTAGTGCAGCTGCCATGAATTGTACAGGTTAGGATCAACGCTGCACTACCGAGCAAAATCCCTGTGTCCATGCCAGAGCTTCCCACATTCTTATCCTACATTCTATTGTGGGTAGGTTTTTATTGTCGAAACTGCTGAAAGAGATTTATCGCGTTTAGTCCTGTCCAACTGGCCCTAATGTGCTGCGTGCGACTGGTTGAGAACGACTAGGCATTTAGTCATACTCTAGGAATCAGCGGAGAGAATAGCATTCTCAAAGTGTTTGTAAATCAAGCAAGTGTCAACAACTGTTCTTGTTATTGTCGGTTCCTGCACCAGGAGCAGGGATGGAATGTGAGTAGAAGAAGGCGTTACAAGAAGTCATGCCATCGTCTAAGTAGAATAAACTAGGTTAATGAGCAGGATCACTGACACAAAGAAAACTTAGGTGGGGGTTGGGGGGGGGGGGGGGGTAGGGAGCGTGAGCTCAGTTCCGTTACAAATTATCTAAGAGACTGTCATCAATGGATCTAGGTCTTGTTAAATACATAAGAATAACATAAAGAATTAGTGTGTGCTGAATGGCAAATACGTTTAATAATACACTTCACATAATATGGAATCTTTAAACTAATTAACCAGGTACTTTCAATACATGGTTAGGGGGTCGCTAAGCCCCTTTACAAATGTTCGTAGGGGCGGAGAAGTTGCGGCGCCCCTGCTAATGGGCCATTTTAGCCTGGGCTTCACAGATGCATCAGCTGTGGTGTGGGTAATAAACCAATGCACACAGCTATTACGCACGTGCATAAAAGGCGAAATGCTGAAACCAAACAGCAGCCTAAAGGCGAAATGCTGAAACCAAACAGCAGCCTAAAGGCGAAACGCTGAAACCAAACAGCAGCCTAAAGGTGAAATGCTGAAACCAAACAGCAGCCTAAAGGCGAAATGCTGAAACCAAACAGCAGCCTAAAGGCGAAACGCTGAAACCAAACAGCAGCCTAAAGGCGAAACGCTGAAACCAAACAGCAGCCTAAAGGTGAAATGCTGAAACCAAACAGCAGCCTAAAGGTGAAATTCTGAAACCAAACAGCCGCCTAAAGCAAATATGGGCCCATGTTTGTGTTTACAAAAGAGCTGTGTATGCGACACAGATGTCTGCTTGATTGCGCGGGGGTGAATGTATTGGTGCAAGTAGTGTCGTCCTGTGTATGAATATATATGGCGGGCAGCAGGTTGGAAGACACACAAAACAACTGCGCGAAAACACAACTGTTGTCGATCTGTGTGTACACCCACGCAGCACTAGACTAGGCATTCAGTACAAAAGCTAGCAATCAGGGGAGAGAATAGCATGCGTTCTTAAACTGCCCCCACCCCTCTATTTGCCCCACAACGACCTGATACTTTGAGCTGAGATCAATAAGGTGGGGGGGGGGGGTTTAAACAATCGCTACTGACACAAAATCGGGTTCTCAGCAAGAGACAGGCCAAACAAAACAAGATAATCTAAAGTGCGGTTTGTTTGGTTGTTTCTATTCACTAAAATCAAGTGAGAGATGTGCTCCAGGGTTTACAATGCCATAATAAATCAACAGCGCGGGCATTTGCGTTTGTGAGGGTAAGTGAAAGTAAAAGCTAAGGACCCCTTTCCACGCCTTTGGGCACATAGGGCTAGACCTATATTTTTATAGACCAATCGGCGTATGTAAGGGTGCGCGTGTATAAATCAACACAGTATCTTCACCACCACGGTTGGCTTCAACGGGTTTCCGACACTTCTGCTTGTAGCCCTAGTAATACGCTCACTCTTCTTTGTTCATGGCACTTGTATTGTTTTTTAATGGCCACTTATTATCGGTATCCTATCACATCGATTCGACGTATTCATGCTCAATCCTCTGATGCAGCAACCATCTCTGTCCTGATACTCAACGTACCCAGCAGGCGCTGTCTGTCGTATCTTCGTCAACTTGTACCGTTACCTTCGGGTGTTCGTGCGTGCGTGGGTGTCGTTTCCTCCCCCAAGCACGCTACCTGAACATGTGACGCCCCTGAGATGACAAAATACCGATCTGGATGGCGGATGAATAGGGCAAATCCTAAATAGCCCGGCTGTAACAGGCTTGTGTAGCCTGCAGTACAAAACGTAAGGCTCTTCATTTCATTCCATTTTACTTACTTACTTACTTACTTACTTACTTACTTACTTACTTACTTACTTGCTCGCTCGCACGCACTCACGCACACACACACACACACACACACACACACACACAAAGTTAAAAAAAAAAAAGAAGAGGGCTGCAGGATTAGTGCAGTCACGTCTAGTAGCCAGTCCAGGTTATGACTATTACTTTTACCCCGACAGAAAAAAATGTGTATTACCTTCTGGCCCAAAGCCCGGCAATCTAACCACTGAGCCAGCCGTTCTGGCTAAAAGAGAAAGAAAGAAAGAGAGAGAGAGAGAGAGAGAGAGAGAGAGAGAGAGAGAGAGAGAGAGAGAGAGAGAGAGAGAGAGAGTTATAGATGACACTATGATTGTTCACAGACATGGAAGCATGTTTAAAGCACTGATGTGACAAACAACAATAACTCACACCAGCAATATAAACACAATTCCGATGTTTATGGCTATTCCAACGTGACAACTGGTATCGATCTCCTTTCCGTTGGAGTCGAACCAGATAACCATGGATGCCTGCAGACTGCAAGGGGGACTTTGTCGCCAAGATGGTGTGGCCGTCTCAAGCAATTACTGCACAGGAAGGGACATCTCTAAATGTTTACACTCCATCGTTTCGCGACGTCTGTTTAAAGACGCCACGGACAACATTCAAGCTTCGCGTGCATGGAGGATATTTTACACACACAGGCCTCAGAAACTATTAATTAACATCACTAGGGGCAATAAACTGCAAGCGTGTTGACAGCACTGCTATGTTTCTTCATCCTCATCCTTTTATCTCTTCGTAATCCCATCCCCCCTTTTTTTTAAACCTCTTCTTCCTAGCTCTAACCCATTCTTCTTTCATTCCACATCTTCATTCATTCGTTCGTTCATGCATCCATCTCCTCTTGTGAAACTGCATCGAGCGATTATTCACAATTTTAGCTCACAGAGCGGGGGTGGGGGGGTGTGTGTGTGTGTGTGTGTGTGCGTGTGTCCTTAAAACTTCCACTTCCTCTGAGCAGGTCCCATCCAGGGTAATGAACTCTGTCTATCCATGGATTTCCAAGAACAGTTTTGTTTAGACAATGACTTTATGGCCTGTCCGTTCATGTCTTATTTTATTACGTGCACTGTATATAACAATCTTCTATTTTGTTTTGTTTTGTACATAGTTGGGGGGGGGGGGGGCGTCTGAATGGTGGGTCTCGGGGTAAGGCATCCGTCTCGAGTGCTGTAAGTGCCGGGTGCAAACCCCGGTGAAGGCTGGGATTTTTTTTTCACGTAGACTTCTAGTAATTCCCCCCCCCCCCCCCCGGGTCACAGGAACACACACAAGGAAGCAGAAGTGTAATATTAGAAACAGTAAATACTCTCAGGCTTGCACTGGAAGCAAGCCAGTGTCTGAGACCCAGATGGGTAACGTAACCTCCTAACCAGGTTGCTGATTCTACCTTCTCATAGCTGCCATGGAAACCAATTACATTCCTCACCTTCACAAACACATCGTCATCGAGTGGCGTGTCGGCCAGCGTGGTGGAAATGGGTCATCATTTCTCACGACCACCTGGTTTGTATCCAGCCTGTGGTTCACTTCGGCGACTGTGACCGCAAACGGTTCCCTGAGGGTCGTGGCAGTAACTACAAAGTTTAACACTTCGGTGACTGTGACCGCAAACGGTTCCCTGAGGGTCGTGGCAGTACCTACAAGGTTTAAAACTTCGGCGACTGTGACCGCAAACGGTTCCCTGAGGGTCGTGGCAGTACCTACAAGGTTTAACGCTTCAATTACTGTGAGTGCAAACGGTTCCCTGAGGGTCATGGCAGTACCTACAATGTTTAACACTTCGGCTACTGTGAGTGCAAACGGTTCCCTGAGGGTCGTTGCAGTAACTACAAGGTTTAACACTTCGGCGACTGTGAGTGTAAACGGTTCCCTGAGGGTCGTGGCAGTAACTACAAGGTTTAACGTGCGACTTTCCTTGGGTTGGGGTGGGAGAGGGGTTCATATGCAGTAAAATCAGGCGCAATTAAATTGATTCCTTTCATGAAACACATTTCCACGATTATGTCATTTGACCAAGCTTTTTAGATATTTTTGTTTTCCTACTTTTCTGGTACTTAATGTTTTCTCTAGAAGACACATTAGGGCTTCTTTTTTTTTTTTTTTTTTTTTTTGAGGGGGTGTAATTTTTTTTATTACAGTTTAAATTATTACTTATCTGATACATTAATGTCACCAATGCAATTCACTTATATTTATTTATATAGTCATTACTTGATAATTCAATGTAATCATTGTGTTTTAACGGACGAATGGTTGGTTCTTGGAGGGTCTCCCGACTCGTCCAGTTTAGTTACAAACAGAAAAAAAAGTGGGTAAAGGAAAACAAATGGGGGGGGGGGGGGCGCCTCAAGATGCCCTTAGCCCCTATGCTTCGATGCTATGGCCAAGGTACCTTAACTCGCCGTTCTCATCCGTCCGAAGTGGGTTATCTGGTTATCTCTTATCTTGACCGAAAGAACTCACTAACAAGCTTGGCCGGGTTTTGCATGCAGACCGAAGTTCGCACCAAAGCCTCGTCATTATCCTGGCTGGGGCTATGGAGGTGGCGCCGGCATCTATGATGAAATCTGCTGCACTGCGCGTGCGTGAGCGTGTGCGCATATACTGCAGAAAACATGATTATAATGCAGCTCAAACACAGCTTTCCACACAAAAACACACCGGCACCCAAAGATATTTCACGCCATTTTGACGCTGCTACCATCGTGACGTCTTCTCAATTAGAGAACAGTATACGATCAATTCGTGCAGAGCTGTAAACAGAAGGGAAATTCATCACTCCGTTTACTTTTCGCCTGCAGTCAACATCGTCATCTCCACAATGACGGCTGGCTGTAATGATCTCAAACACGCGCTGTCTCCTCTCAGACTGTTGCTATTCATCTAATGATGTTGTTCTTCCACGTGTACCGTTGTCTACCTCTTGCTCTCTGGCCTTCGACTTGTCCCTTTAGTAAATTTTTTTTTAAAGTGTAATGCTTTTTCAGTAAAGTAAAGGACCCTTTTCCACTTCAGGCTGATACCCATTAGAGGCTTGGTCGACTTTGGAGCCGTGGTCATTTTTGAGAAAAAAAGTCCGGTCCCCGTCAGGACCCGAACCCACGACCTTCCAATCTGCAGGTGAGCGTCTAACCGCTAGACCATGGCTTTTAATTGTGGCCGAAATATGTCCACAGTCTCTTTTGTATTTCTTTTAATAACTCTCCTGTAATTCCAAGTCTTTCCAGAACCTCTGTATTTGATTGATTGCCTTTGTCTTCGTGGAATTCCACCTATTCTTTCGTATATCAACATCTCCAGAGACTCATGTCGAGTTTCCAGCTGCCGGTTCATTGCCCAGGTTTCGGCACCATACGGCATGGTTGAGTAGCTGTCAATAATGTTCGCATTTTATTGAGGATAATTTATAGCCACTCCATTCTCTCTCTCTTTTTTTAATGGTTTCACGTCACTGTCGTTTGTTATTACACATCCATAAGAAAAGAAACTTGACTCTTGTTCTTATACTTTTCCATTTAATAGTGTGATCTTCAATGTTGGACGCTCTTTTCCCTGTTATTATATCAGTTTTTTTTTAAAGTCAATTCTCAAAAATAGAGTGCATTTCGTTTGTTTACTTTATCCGTTAGGAGCTGTTCGTGCGGCAAATAGGCTCACGGTAGTGTGATAAATGATGGGCTGATAGTTGTGTGATAAAATAGGCAGGCTAATTGTAGTGTGACAACAGGCAGGCTAATTGTAGTGTGACGGCAGGCAGGCTGATTGTAGTGTGACAAAAGGCAGGCTGATTATAGTGTAACAACAGGCAGGCTGATTGTAGTGTGACAACAGGCAGGCTGATTGTAGTGTGACAACAGGCAGGCCGATTGTAGTGTGACAACAGGCAGGCTGATTGTAGTGTGACAACAGGCAGGCTAATTGTAGTGTGACAACAGGCAGGCTGATTGTAGTGTGACAACAGGCAGGCTGATTGTAGTGTGACAACAGGCAGGCTGATTGTAGTGTGACAACAGGCAGGCTAATTGTTGTGTGACAACAGGCAGGCTGATTGTAGTGTGACAACAGGCAGGCTGATTGTAGTGTGACAAAAGATGGCCCAATTGTTGTGAGGCATAGGATAGACTGATTGTGACAAGAAAACAGACTGACTGCAGTAAGAAAAAGACAGGCCGGAAAATCTAAGGAACTTCTTCATGTGAAAGATGTCTGGACAGGATGTGTTTGTCCAGTCCATCTCTATATATGTGGACGATACACGTAGACTAAGACAATACGTATTAATTATGATGTGCATATTTAGAGTTGGGAGTCGGCGTGGCGAAGCGGCTAGACGCTCGCCGCGGATCAGAAGGTTGTGGGCCAGAGCCGGACTTTTTTTTCAAAAATGACCGTGGCTCCCAGGTCGACCCAGCCTTGAGTGGGTACCGGGTGCAGGACCGGGAAGTAAAGGCGGCCGGTGTGATGCTGACCACATCACCCATCTTGTGCTGATTGGTCTATAAAATATGCGTCTAGCCCTATATGCCCTATACACCTAAAAGCGTTAAAAAGGATCCTTTACTTAATTTAGAATTAATTTTTAACTTTGCGCCTACATCTAGATGTTGCAACTCCATGTGCTTTACAAAAGTTAGTTAAAACAAGTTCTGTGCCTACATCTAGATGTTGCAACTCTATGTGCTCTACAACAGTTAGTTAAAACAAGTTCTGTGCCTACATCTAGATGTTGCAACTCTATGTGCTCTACAACAGTTAGTTAAAACAAGTTCTGTGCCTACATCTAGATGTTGCAACTCCATGTGCTCTACAACAGTTAGTTAAAACGAGCTCTGTGCCTACATCTAGATGTTGCAACTCCATGTGCTCTACAACAGTTAGTTAAAACAAGTTCTGTGCCTACATCTAGATGTTGCAACTCCATGTGCTCTACAACAGTTAGTTAAAACGAGTTCTGTGCCTACATCTAGAAGTTGCAACTCCATGTGCTCTACAACAGTTAGTTAAAACGAGTTCTGTGCCGACATCTAGATGTTGCAACTCCATGTGCTCTACAACAGTTAGTTAAAAGAGCTCTGTGCCTACATCTAGATGTTGCAACTCCATGTGCTCTACAACAGTTAGTTAAAACGAGCTCTGTGCCGACATCTAGATGTTGCAACTCCATGTGCTCTACAACAGTTAGTTAAAACGAGCTCTGTGCCTACATCTAGATGTTGCAACTTCATGTGCTCTACAACAGTTACTTAAAATGAGCTTTGCGCCGACATCTAGATGTTGCAACTCTATGTGCTCTACAACAGTTTGTTAAAACGAGCTCTGTGCCGACATCTAGATGTTGCAACTCCATGTGCTCTACTCTACAACAGTTAGTTAGAACGAGTTCTGTGCCTACATCTAGATGTTGCAACTCCATGTGCTCTACAACAGTTAGTTAAAACGAGTTCTGTGCCGACATCTAGATGTTGCAACTCCATGTGCTCTACAACAGTTAGTTAAAAGAGCTCTGTGCCTACATCTAGATGTTGCAACTTCATGTGCTCTACAACAGTTAGTTAAAACGAGCTCTGTGCCGACATCTAGATGTTGCAACTCCATGTGCTCTACAACAGTTAGTTAAAACGAGCTCTGTGCCTACATCTAGATGTTGCAACTCCATGTGCTCTACAACAGTTACTTAAAATGAGCTTTGCGCCGACATCTAGATGTTGCAACTCTATGTGCTCTACAACAGTTAGTTAAAACAAGTTCTGTGCCTACATCTAGATGTTGCAACTCTATGTGCTCTACAACAGTTAGTTAAAACAAGTTCTGTGCCTACATCTAGATGTTGAACTCTATGTGCTCTACAACAGTTAGTCAAAACGAGTTATGTGCCTACATCTAGATGTTGCAACTCCATGTGCTCTACAACAGTTAGTTAAAACGAGCTCTGTGCCGACATCTAGATGTTGCAACTCCATGTGCTCTACAACAGTTAGTTAAAACGAGCTCTGTGCCGACATCTAGATGTTGCAACTCCATGTGCTCTACAACAGTTAGTTAAAACGAGCTCTGTGCCGACATCTAGATGTTGCAACTCCATGTGCTCTACTCTACAACAGTTAGTTAAAACGAGTTCTGTGTCTACATCTAGATGTTGCAACTCCATGTGCTCTACAACACTTAGTTAAAACGAGTTCTGTGCCTACATCTAGATGTTGCGACTCCATGTGCTCTACAACAGTTAGTTAAAACGAGTTCTGTGCCTACATCTAGATGTTGCAACTCCATGTGCTCTACAACAGTTACTTAAAATGAGCTTTGCGCCGACATCTAGATGTTGCAACTCTAAGTGCTCTACAACAGTTAGTTATAATGAGCTTTGCGCCGACATCTAGATGTTACAACACCAAAGACAAGCGGTTACACTAAAATGTAAATGTTACGGCGCAATGGACCTAAAAACTTTCAGTAAAAACAAACGATCTTTAAACCAATATTTAGATGTTACAACAACATGTAACTCCTCAAAATAAAAAACAAGTCATACCACGTACACACACACATGTATATATACATTCAAATATAGGTGTTACAACACAAAGTACTAAACGACAATTCAGTAAAATAAAATTTGCACGCATATTGAGATGTCATTACACCATGTATTCTACGTCAGTAAAAACAAGCCACTGACACACACACACGCTCACGCACACATACATATATACGCACATACATATATACACACACATACACACTCTTACAACATCCATATGTTGCTGTTCTGTCCATGATTTTTTCCGCAATCATTAGTGCAGCGCTTGCCAGTTGGTCCGCTCGCTCATTTCCCTTTACGCCCTCATAACCAGTGTGTAGATCCAGGTTACGGAGGTTAAGTGCGATTTCCGAATGCTTTCTATCTATTCAGAGCGCATACTGCCTGTTGCTATCTTCTGAAGCATATTCATTGAGTCTGAGACAATTACTGTCTGTGTGGCGGTTTGCTCGGATACCCATGCTAAAGCTCTAGAAGCAGCGGCTATTTCCATTGTCATGCTTGACGTGGTTGTCTGGTAAGCGCCGCTGTCCTCGTGTATTGTTTTCCCCCTTCTTTGCGCTGTGTATGCCCATGCTGACCTTGATCCGCGCTTCACGGATCCAGCTGTGTAGATGATGATATCTTCTGGGTCTGAATGCTGATCTATCAGTTCCCTTACTTCTGTGTCTACGGCCGCAGGAATTTGATCCCTGCAGTACCTTCCTAGGGTGATAAAAAACCTTAGAGATGCCTTGCATATCTACTGGTGTATTCGTCCATTCTTTTCCGTGACTGATCACGTCTAGGTCACATACCTGCTGGATTAAATCCTCAGCCTTTGCCATCCAAGAGCGGCCTCTTTTGAGACGCGTTTCTTTTGTGTCGTGAATAGCTTTGTGCAATGGGTGGTTAACGTCTGCCGATACACTAATGTAAGCCTTGACCTGTGCCACTTTGTATCTGCTAGTCATCGTGGGCAAACCCAGGACATAACGCATGGCCTTGCAGGAGGTGTCTTTTGTGCAGCCGAGTATGAGTCTCATGGCCTTATTTTGTACTCGGTCCAGTCTTTCTAGCTGGGTTTTGCTGACAGTGAGGAGGGCAAGACCATAGTCAATGATGCTAAGCACAAGCCCTTGATAGAGAAGGAAAAGTAGGCGTTGTTCAATATCAGCTGCTGCTAGCACCTTGAATGCTGTCAAACCTTTTCTGGCTCTAAGTATGACGTTGTCTACGTGGCATTTGTATGACAGGCATCTGTCAAATGTCATGCCCAGGTATTTCACGGTGTCCGTTCTCTCGATGTCCACACCACAGATGCTTACGACTGGCGTTGGTGTACTACGGTGTGGGTATTCAGAGAGAACCATGTTAAGGAGGCTTTGGACAGGTTCACCTGAGCTCTTGATTCCTGGCACCACTCAATAAGTCTGTCTAGTTCGTGTTGTAGTGTGGCTGTAATTTCCTGCCTGTTTTTACCTCGACGGTAAACAAGGATATCATCTGCATACGACATTGTTCTGCCTAGGCCTACGCTTTGTGCACTCGTGACTCCTGCTGTGTACACATTAAAGAGCACAGGCGACAATGGTTAATTCCTGGGACAGACCCATTAGGACGCGTTGAGGTTCGTATGCCCATTCACCACATCGAAGCGACACTGTTCTTTCAAAAAGCGCTGCTGCGATCCAGTTGACGAATTTTGTTTCTATCTGCATATCCAACAGCAGTCTGATCAGCATGTTATTTGGGACGCTGTTGTACTCATCTTCTAAGTCAAAAGCGACTGCAGCCGTTTCCATTCCCTCCTGGAAACCCTCATATGTGTCGTAAGCAAATACTGCAGCATTGCAACCATGTATCTCTTCCTGGTCGGTACCCACCTAGTGTAGCGGGGAATAGGCCACCTGACTCCAATGTTTGGGTCAACGTTCTAGCAACGATTTTTTCCATGAGATTTCCTACAGTGTTCTGGAGTGTGATGATTCTGTAGTCATTTATTATCGTGTGGTCTTTTCCTGGCTTAGGAACCGGTCTGAGGTAGCTGTGGAGCCAGTAATCAGGGATAATGCCAGTTTTCATAGTGTTGTTAAAAAACGTGGATAGTTCATATCTGTCGCCTCGAGGCTTTTGAAGTCGATGTTCGCCCGTTACAAACAAAAATGACTAAAAAAAAAAAAAAAGATAGCAGACTAGCATGGGTGAAGTGTGTTTCTTGTCAACCTGAGTGACAATTATGTTCGTGCGTTCACGCTGTGGTTATCAATGTGGACATCAGATGTATCCATTTAACAGAGCACTGTCACTGGAAATATTGTGCAAGATGGAGATGGTTTTATAAAAATGATGATAATTCAGTGGCCAGTTTTTTTAAAAGGCGTTTTGAAAAAATTTAACTCACAATGAAAGCAAAATAATGACATTATAAAAGGACAACTAAATTTCTTTGGGTAGGTCGCGACAAGGAAAAAAACCTGGAATACTTCATTACAACAGGAAAGATGGATGAGAAGAGAGGTAAAGAAAGGGTGTTCAATAGTCTGGAAGAACCCGTGTATCAGAAATGGATGTACACGAGACAGAAAAATACTGCATGTACTCTATCGGGCATTACTATGTTCTAAAAAGGCGCATAACTGTGGACAATTCAGTTCCCGAAAACAAGCATGGGTGCAGGGTGACACCCTCGCCACCTCCCGCAACCAAACATACACAATTAGGATGCAAAACAGCGTGCAGATTCTGAACTACAGTCCGTTCCAGAAGCTATGACAAATTTTCAAAATGTGTAATTAGATAACCGCTCGTTAAGTTGTGAAAATGTCGCATGCGACCTGTTAATAATCACGTCCTTGTTAGATTTTTTTATTATTATTGTTAATAAACATCTCAAAAGTTTCATTTTGCCTTATTTGTGGTAAATGAACAAACAGAAACCGATTAAAAGCAAACAGCATGCCTACAATTAATTAAGTAAGCATCTTGATGCATGCATTTCATATGTGTTTCATTATCAGGTAGTCATCGCCAGCATTAGAATCACGTGAACTGTGGATTTTTTATTGTATGTGAAATAGGCTATCAAAGTAACCACCAAGCATCGCTGTACATGTAAAATGATTTTAAAACAATCTTCACGTGTGAGTCAATTACTGGGTTAGTTTGACGTTAGTCTCCCCATGTAGAGTAGGTCACTTTTTATTCACACGTTTGTTGGGCTGGCCGACTTTTCTGAAGGTTACGGGTGTGTCACCCTCTATTGTTTGGATTCTGCGATGTCTTACATTCACGTTTTCCTTCTGATAGAGAAAGAGAAAGAGACTGCCTGTGACAAAGGTTGTAGCACTCTATAGGGGGAGGGGGTGTTAGTCCCACTTTCTCAATTTTTTGGAGTGTTAAAAGTGCCGGCGTACTGAAATATACAACATGCGATATCGACGGCATTGCGGAACACCCAGTAACCGTATGCGACGGCCACGGGGCTCAGGAATTACAAATCAGAGGTGAGCTATTGTATCTAGCGGGGTCTGGGGAGACTAAGGTCGACCTAACCAATTACTGTATATTCTATTTTTAGGGGTACACAGATTATTAGTCAAACAAAAATCAAATAAATGCACTGCTTTGAGAAAACATCAGCACCTGTGCAACGGTTACTTATAAAATCATAAGGGCATGGGACATTTAAGGCTACATACAAATATTTGTGTTGTCAGAACAGGAGTTTTTGAGATATTTGCTAAAGCGCGAGCGCACGAATTTTGAAACCAACTGACCAGCAAAGCGTTTGGGCTAAAACACACAACATTATAAATCTGAACAGGGAAACTGCATGATGACAGACATAAATTTATGGTTTCCAAAGGCAGACAACAATGTATGGTTTCCGATACCACAGCAAACGTGTGGTTTTTCTTGACTTAAAATCTCAAATCACATTGCCCATTAGTCTCGACCGATACACAACCAACAGTCAAGGAAGCATAACACTTCTGACCACGTTCGTTCTGTGTAGGTCAATCAGGGTTGCGAATAGTATATATTTTTTTTCTTTTCTGAAAAACCCAACTAACCTGAACAAAACCCCAAGCAATTCATTAGCAACTAGATTGTTAAAAAGTTACAATTTTATAGTTTCGAAACGAAACATGTACCCACTTTTGTATAAGGATATATTTTTAAAAAACCTAGAATTCAAATTTTGAACCTAAGGCGTGAAATAATAACTCAGATCTGGGGGTAAAACCCCATCATTGACAGCACTGAGGTCAATGTTTTTTAAAGTGTCTACGTGCTAGAAAGTAGACAAATCTTAAACATAACACATCAGTGTCTTATTCGTAGGAAAACAATCGTCATCAGATCAGAGTCCCCACTACACTACACTACACAGGAGCAAGGGTCCGTTGTTACAACTGATTCCCAGCCAGGAAGTGTGAAAAAACAAAGGTGCTCCAGTTTCACATATCCGGGACCCGTAGCACCCCATCCGGTGTTTTCATTCTCCGTATAATAACGTTTCCAATTGTTTCTTTTATTAAGCACATGCAGCGCATAATCCACGTCAGACAGTCAGAGGACGAAGACGTGGAATGGGTGTTAAATAACGGTTCAGGACAAGCTAGTTTTATCCCGCCATATTAACATCAATTCAGAACAAAGGAAAATGAAGAGATGTGCGGGCAACAGTCTCAAACAGCGTACATTCAGGGCGAGTGAAAGAGAATGCTGGAGCAGGGTTGCCAGATAAAAAAAAGGTCATCACAACAAATCAAACTTAAATAAAGATGTTAACTGTAGGTCTAAACTGCTTTTAGTAAATCTGCGTGTGTCTAACGGAGGAAATATAAAGCAAATGTGAGCACATCTTGATAAGAAAAGCCAGGAAAAACCCAAATATGCCAAAATATGCCAGTTGACTATCTTATGCCAATTCAATTTCAAATATGCCAAATTTGTGGCATCTGGCATAAAAAATGCCAATATGGCAACTCTGTGCTGGAGAACCTTACCAGCGAACATTCAATGTGGAGACGACACTTAACTAAATAACAGAAAAAAACAGTCACACGAAATAAGTGAGGAAAAAAAAAACAAAGTGAAATGTACAGACTGAGCGTCGGCATTGTGGCTAAGTCGATGCGAACGCTTCCTAATGCCGGGATGGCGGGTTCGATCCCATCTGCGGGCCATGGGCCAAGCGTTGGTTTCGACAGTGGTATCAAGAAAGCCGACCGTCCAGCAACAATGGCAAACTGCTGGACGTAATTTTGACTATAAAAACCACACAACAGCCATAGGCTGTTGGGGTTGGTTCTGCAACATCCTGTAAAGAATACGCAACTTACCTGAACAGATTGAGCATGGGGAATTACACAACAGAAAATGAGGAACGTCACCACAACAGAAAACCAGGAATTACAAAGTAGAAGACAAGGAATTACACCACAGCAGAAGACGAGGAGTTATACAACAGAAGACGAGGAATTACACCACAACAGAAGACGAGGAATTACACCACAACAGAAGACGAGGAGTTATACAACAGAAGACGAGGAATTACACCACAACAGAAGACGAGGAATTACACCACAACAGAAGACGAGGAATTACACCACAACAGAAGACGAGGAATTACACCACAACAGAAGACGAGGAATTACACCACAACAGAAGACGAGGAATTACACCACAACAGAAGATGAGGAATTACATCACAACAGAAGACGAGGAATTACACCACAACAGAAGACGAGGAATTACACCACAACAGAAGACGAGGAATTACACCACAACAGAAGACGAGGAATTACATCACAACAGAAGACGAGGAATTACACCACAGCAGAAGACGAGGAGTTATACAACAGAAGACGAGGAATTACACCACAACAGAAGACGAGGAATTACACCACAACAGAAGACGAGGAATTACACCACAACAGAAGACGAGGAATTACACCACAACAGAAGACGAGGAATTACATCACAACAGAAGACGAGGAATTACACCACAACAGAAGACGAGGAATTACACCACAACAGAAGACGAGGAATTACACCACAACAGAAGACGAGGAATTAAACAACAACAGAAGACGAGGAATTAAACAACAACAGAAGACGAGGAATGTCACCACAGCAGAAGACGAGGAATTATACAACAACAGAAGACGAGGAATTACACCACAAAAGAAGACAAGGAATTACACAACAACAGAAGACGAGGAATGAAACCACAGCAGAAGACGGAGATTGAAACCGCAACAGAAGACAGAAGACGAGCAATGAAACCACAACAGAAGACGGTGATTGAAACCACAACAGAAGACGGTGATTGAAACCACAACAGAAGACAATGAATGAAACCACAACAGAAGACGGAGATTGAAACCACAACAGAAGACGAGGAATTACACCACAACAGAAGACGAGGAATTACACCACAACAGAAGACGAGGAATTACACCACAGCAGAAAACGAGGAATGTCACCACAGCAGAAGACAAGGAATTACACCACAGCAGAAGACGAGGAATGTCACCACAGCAGAAGACAAGGAATTACACTACAGCAGAAGACGAGGAATGTCACCACAGCAGAAGACAAGGAATTACACCACAGCAGAAGACGAGGAATTACACCACAGCAGAAGACGAGGAATGTCACCACAGCAGAAGACAAGGAATTACACCACAGCAGAAGACGAGGAATGTCACCACAGCAGAAGACAAGGAATTACACCACAGCAGAAGACGAGGAATGTCACCACAGCAGAAGACAAGGAATTACACCACAGCAGAAGACGAGGAATGTCACCACAGCAGAAGACAAGGAATTACACCACAGCAGAAGACGAGGAATGTCACCACAGCAGAAGACAAGGAATTACACCACAGCAGAAGACGAGGAATTACACCACAGCAGAAGACGAGGAATGTCACCACAGCAGAAGACAAGGAATTACACCACAGCAGAAGACGAGGAATGTCACCACAGCAGAAGACAAGGAATTACACCACAGCAGAAGACGAGGAATTACACCACAGCAGAAGACGAGGAATTACACCACAACAGAAGACGAGGAATTACACCACAGCAGAAGACAAGGAATTACACCACAGCAGAAGACGAGGAATGTCACCACAGCAGAAGACAAGGAATTACACCACAACAGAAGACGAGGAATTACACCACAACAGAAGACGAGGAATTAAACAACTACAGAAGACGAGGAATGTCACCACAGCAGAAGACGAGGAATTATACAACAGAAGACGAGGAATGTCACCACAGCAGAAGACGAGGAATTATAGAACAGAAAACGTGGAATTAAACCACGAAAGAAGACGAGGAATTACACTACAACAGAAGACGAGGAATGAAACCACACCAGAAGACGGAGATTGAAACCACAACAGAAGACGAGCAATGAAACCACAACAGAAGACGGTGATTGAAACCACAACAGAAGACAGAAGACGAGCAATGAAACCACAACAGAAGACGGTGATTGAAACCACAACAGAAGACAATGAATGAAACCACAACAGAAGACGGAGATTGAAACCACAACAGAAGACGAGGAATGACACCAGAACAGAAGAATAGAAATGACACATAGCAGTAGAAGCGAAATGACATCATAAAAGAATACCAGGAATGGCACCACAATATAAGTCCAGAAACAACCAGCAAGCACACAAAGACCTGCTTACAACAATTGCTGTGGAATGACACACGACTTGACCATAACAACGACAGATCTCTTGATATAGATGGCCACCCATGTGAGCGCATACACACACACTGTTGACAAAGGCCGACTCGATAAATCGACCAAACGGCAGTTCCACAACTACTGGCGATAAGAGGTCTGTAGATGTGTTTCCTTACATTATTGGCTGGTTCTATTGTCTCATCGATGTCTCCTGAATGCATTTATTCTTTGGAGTGTTCGTGTGTATATGGGTCCGTTTGCCTGAAACATTCTATACAAGAAATGGCGATGTTATTTTCAGCTTCTCTGTCTATTAATTGCTAGGAACAGTGCCGTCACATTGATTTAAAGCCGAGATTGACGACATTATCCTGGGTTATTCTATATGACTAGGTCTCGCTCCGCACAACGACTAGACGCCGCTGAGAGCACAGCCCAAAGCAAGAACTCCGTAGCTTCAGCGACGACCCACAGGAACTCAGTAAAAACTGCGCTTGTCAGCAGAAAGAAACAAACCCACGACCTCAAAGCGCGAGGAAAATGGTTTGACCACTTTGCCACCGAGACCTAAACAAGGTGTCTGCACATAAAGAAAACATTATATATAGGAAATAGTGCCAGTACAATGTGTTTGCTCGTATTTTAAAAAATTAACACAAAAAGCCCTATTAAATTCAGTTAGCTTATATACACTTACAAGAAACGGCGCTTTTCAAATTCAGTTTGGAAAATACACTGTCCGCAACAACAATAAAATTTGGTATCACCTTAAGTCTGCGTGTGGAAAATAGCGCTTCTAGTTTTAGTTTGCTTGTGTAGAACCTTCCCAGATAATAATAAAAATAATAAAAATAATGGAATACTCAGGCGTTTACCCAAAGTCTGATTGTGTAAAACATGTTTCCCAAGTCACAGAGCTCTCTGCTGTATTTATTTAGCTTGTATCAAACATCCTTTGTAAAGAAATAGCACTCTGATATTGACTTTATGTAAAAACATTGTATCAACGAAATATTTCTGTCTATCACACCGAGTCTGCTTATCCAAAGCATCGTGTCTAGAAGAAAACTCAAGACTGACCTCGATCACGGTCGCAGGAAATTGGAGGAAAGAAGGAAGAAGTAAGGGGTGGAAGAGGGATCAGGCCCCATGAGCCTTCAGCCAACCCTCCGCCTAGAAAATGTGCAGGGGTGGGAGGGAGGAAAAAGACACCCCCACCCAAATTAAGGGACTATATTTAAATATATAAACATTTCATGTTATTTCAAAATCAGTCAGCATAGGGTCTGGACGATGTTCTACCCAAAGGAGAAAATGGAACATGTAATGAACTCAGGCCAGGACACTATGATAGGACGTTCATGCATGCACCTTAACCTTAGAAGGGCGCAAGTTTAAGTGGCACGGGTGTCCGCTTGGTACGACGTTGCATTGTGTCAATGGTCTTACCGACGACCATGGGTGTTCTCAATTACAGGATGTGAGCGCTCTGAACAACCCAATAACATGTACAACTGGCTCTAACCCCTACCCCACACACAAAAAACTTTGGCCCCACAAGAGGGTGCATTCTACATCCTGTGGTTTCAGACTTCTTAACATTTTGCGGTGGCCCGCAAAACGCTATGTTGCTGAAGACACGCAGCGCTACCCTCCTCGGGCTCGCCAAAGCCGACAGCTGGAATAAACTCATGACCTACTTACAATTATGGACGACTGTCTTATACCTACCAAAAAACACTGATTCTGCTTACGAATGAGAACGCAATGTGGGTGGCCGCTGCTCACAGAAGAACGATTAACACGTAAAGCAAAAAGCTTTGTGAAGACTGCAGTACATCGGGACACCCCTCTAGCGTAGACCATCCTGACCAATCATCAATGAAACGTCAGCCAGTGTGTAGCCTGAGCCCGAGTTCGTTATTAGCACGGCCTACTCTATTTACAACAGTGGAGCCGGTTGTAATGTGGAAATAAACAGGCCCAAAGTTTAATCCTGTTGCCAGTGGCTTCACCAAAATCGCAATATTCTGAGGAAGAGAAGCAGCACGTATGGGGGAATGTCCGGAGTGCAGTGATTTGAATTCTTGACTCATTCATTATTATTGTTTCACATATATATGTGTCTATTATTTTATTTATTTGCAACTCAACGCAAAGAAATAACAATGATTACTGTTATTGAAATGTTGAATGTTGAATTAAGAATCGACATCACAGCACTCAAGACACTCCCATAAGCCCTCCGTCCCCATATTCAGCAGCAAGCTAAGAGTTAAAATTCCGATGTTACCGTGCCAGTAACAGTCTGATTGAATATCCGTCTCACCCCTCCCCTGAGTGTCGAGCGTAGGCCAGATTCCCTTGTAACTCCTCGCAGTGCCATTCTCCTCAGACCGTAATGATCTATCTATTCCTCGGCACTGTTCACTCGCTCCCAAAGGGTCCTCACAACATCCAGCGTGTCATATCAGTTCACCACCAAGTGCAGAACCAGCCAGTCTATCCGCCTGCTCATTGCCCAACACACCGGCGTCACCTGAAGAAAATATTCAAAGGATGCTAATTACCCGGGACCTCTGAGGTGATGCTGGCCACACTGCACGGTCCGAGGAAAAAAAACACGCCATAGGCGTGTCCTGTAGCCAGTGACGTCGATCGCAATAACGCAACATATTTAGTGGCTAAAAGTGAGGCGGAAAGAAAACCGTCTGAAACGATGATGATGATGGCTCGTTGAAAGAACAATTATCAATCAAAATCCGGTAACTCCTGACTTCTTGTAGTTGTCTGTACAGTCATGTCTTTCTTTCGCCTGCCAGGAGACAAATAATCATAGATAATTCACAGCGGATGACACTTGTTAGAGCTATTTCCTCAACAGCAAATCGCCGAGTCCTGATTATAAATTGTAATCCAATGTGAAGTAAGAAGGAAACACTTTGTCAGAGAAAGTCAGAGTTTCTCAACACCTCCCCACCCAAGACAACGAGAGCTTCTCATTCTGAACCTGAGAGCAGAAAGGATTTTACAAAAAGAAGGGGGGGGGGGGGGGCTTTTGTACTTGTAATAATCCCTTACAGTAACAAAGTAACCCTTTATTTCAGTTAAGTTATAATGAAAATAATTTTAACAATTATTTATTCAGAAAAAAGCTACAAAGATATTTATGTTTTCAAGAGGAGTTTCTACACCTACCATTAAAAATCTTATTCTGAAAACACGCGCATTTGATTACAGATTATAAACACACTCTGACCAAAACATATCCCCATACTTTCTGATTCCTTTCTTGTAGAATCTAATGTCCTCTTTTTGCTATGCTGAGGGAGTGTGGGAAGGAGGGAGGGGGTCTTGCCATATACTCAAGAGTGAGTTAAGGTATTGCCATTTACTCAAGGGGAGGGGGTGGGCATGGGGGTGTCTTGCCATATCCTCGTGGGGGGGGGGGGGGGTGGAGCCTTGCCAAATAAACAAAAATGCGTTAAGGTCTTGTCATATACTCAAGGCGACGTGGGTAGGGTAGGGGGCCTTGTCATATACTCAAGGGTGCGTTAAGGTCTTGTCATGTACTCAAGGGTGCGTTAAGGTCTTGCCATATTCTCAAGGCGACTCAGGTGGGGTAGATGGGCCTTCAGTAAATACTCAAGGGTGCGTTAAGGTCTTGTCATATACTCAAGGGGATGGGAGCCTTGCCGTAAACTCAAGGGGCGTGAGGGGCTTGTCATATACTCGTTTGTACCCTCGCTATTTAAATTATGCTAATCGCGAACAAGCTGCAAATATTATTTAAAATGACACGAGTAAAGTAATCGTGTGAAAAGATTCCGTACATTAAGAATAAGACAGAAAATCTCTTTTTTGATGACACATCGATACATCGGTTAGGGAGTAAACTTAAAGGATCAGGCAGTTATCCCAGTTGTTAGAGATGATACGAGCAGACGTACAGTTTCCTTATCCTGTTAAGCTGAGGACGCAGAAAAAAGCGAAACTGGAGTCTAGCAAAATCAACAATATTGACTGCTCGCATGGAACAAAGGCAAGAACAGTTTTACCAGCATTAGCAATTGTGTGGAAATCAAAGGACGTGTTTTCGTCTTGATCGTTCGTCCGGTGGCATAATTGTGTTGTGCCTTTTGTACAGACAGCATTGCTGCGATATTTGTGCACTTCGGACGACATATCCGACTTCCTCGGGCATGTCTTCACCGGGTTAGCTTTCTCGTTTGTTTTCGTATGCCATGACAGTGCCTTATGTGCGTGGTGTCCTTTTTGTCCCTTTGCGGGTGTTGCTTCCGGAGAACCCATCCAGGGCAACCGCAAGGGAAGTCAGAGGCAGATCATAAGCATCCCCACCCCCCCCCCCCCCACCATTCAAGGAGGCTTCCATAAATGCAGAATCACTAATGTTTATCTTTGGCAGAGAACTAAATTTCAAGTGAATTGATGGGGGGGGGGGGGATTCGCTGGATAATGAAGGCACACATGGGGAAACCCCTGATAAAATATAACCAGAATACACCTTAAATCAAACCCCCCCCCCCTTCCACCGACAGAGAATTAGATCATGAGGGCAACATTTAGAGATGAAAGGGCTGAGCTGCATGACATCGCAGAAAGGACTTGCGTGGGTTGATTCGGGGTCTTTTCTTCATTAGGAGATAAAGGGAAGAAGAAGAAAACTCAGAATAAACTATATGGGGTTGATGCTCTTCTGTTTTCAGCAATCAAATACTGAAATTACATTTGCGAAAGACAAAAGGCAAGAGGAGCTTACATAGCACTAGAGAATCTGCGGAGGTCAAAATAAATTAAAAGAAATACTTAACTAAAAAAAAATTTAATTATAATGTGAAATCAGTACTATGGGGCGGAAACATGGCGAACAACTAATGCAATTACTAATAAATTACAGACATTCATTAACTGGTGCCTGTGCAGAATAGAGGGAACTAAATGGTATGATAGAATAACTAATGTAGAGCTTTGGTAGAGAACTAAACAGTCTCCAGTGGACCAAAAGGTGAGGGAAAGAAGCTGGCGTTGGATAGGACACACACTGAGTAAACAGGAGAACAGCATAAATATAATGTCTTTGCATTGGAGCCCACAGAGGCATGGGAATAAAGGAAGGCCACAAAACACATGGAGAAGAGAGCTGGAGAATGAAGTTAGAAAGATGTGGAGGACATGGGGGGAGCTCAATGTAATGGCGAAGAATAGAACGACTTGGCGTGAGTTGGTTGATGGCCTATGCTCCATTGGGGGATAGAAAGGCAGAAGAAGAAGATATTTGCGAAAGCTTGCAGCAAATGTGATCAATGCAGATACTAGTGGAGGTCACTACAAGAACCTGATGAACAATGAGAATATACGAACAGTAGACCACTCAACACACGCCCCTTGACGTTTCTCCGTCATGTACTGATAGAGGAAGTGATCTAACACAACCCCCAATACCTATACCTACGGTAGCTTAGAAACTGGGCAAATCTGCATGTCATAGCCCTGTGGGACAGAGCATAGACAATATGTCGTGTAACTACATGTTGGTGTTTGACGGACCAAAAATGTGCACCAGCGCTCAGCCAGTTGATTTGATGATACGGGGAAAACCCGAGATTCGTGAACACTGGTGCAACGTACACGTTTGAACCGGAGCTGAACGGGGAGAGGAGAAAAAGGATGGTGCGAGGATGAGGACATTTTGAGAGACGTGATTGTATTCTTTGTGTTAGGAATTGACAGATAAAATGGAGGCTACGTCCGTTAGGATTTGAACCAAAGTGATACATAATGGCAGTTGTTCTGTAGATTTTAACCCAACCTTAGTAGTTGATTGAGATAGAATGTTACTAGAATATTAGATGTGTTGTCTGACTAGGGTTAACTATTGACAAAGTATAGATTTTTAACAGTTTTTGTGGTAATTTCGTTTATGGTCATAGTGCAGACATATTTCGGCTCGTCTCTTAATTCATGATATGGCTACTGAGTTGGTTTCATTGCGTTGCTGGGATGGTTCCCTTAATTAGTGGCATCGTTTGCGCAATCAACTCCTAAAAACTTGATAGTGATATCGAGTCTTGTCTGATTTATTGTTAGCACTAGATTGTGATTGTTTTGTGAATAATGTCTAATGTTGGCGTCTTGACTGTGTGTATTTAGTGGTAACGACTGAATGTGTTATAAATAGGGTGCGTCTTGACGGATAGGCGACGATAGGGCGACATACACGGTAAACAAGTATATTTTTTTTGGAGTGCATCAATGCGTGATAAATGTGATGTTCTGCTGTGTGTCTGATTGAGAGTCCAAGAAATCCTCAGCAAGGCCCTTCGCCCTCGATCATCATTGTTGCTTCATCGTGTTTTTCATCGGGCAGCCATATTCCCAGGACTGGAGAAAAGATAAGTTGAATTGTGGTTTTGATTGTGGCATTGGTTTCTGGTTTTCTCCTTGTTCTAGGTGTTCCATTGGGTCGGTCTGGCGCCGTTCATCGTTCTTCTATCATTCTTGTCTATCCTGTTCATTACATATAAGTATTGTTTTGAGTGCACACATCATCCATCCTCATCTGAAATTGTTAAGGAGTAGCTTTCGGATTCCTAATCTGAGTTTCAGCTGTTACTATCCAAAGTGTTTTAACAGTTGCTATTATACTGCTTTTATTATCTGAGCTATAATATTGTCCAGTCTTATTTTTTTTGTAATTGTGACTGCATTTCTGTTGTTACTACGTTAAAGCGTTGTTCTTCAATATATTTTTTTTTCTAACCGTGCGTGTATTTATTTATTGATCAGCAAAGCAACAGTTTGATTGTAATTGTTGTACTACTACAAGATGTCTAGTCTCGCCGACTTCTTAGAAATGGCCAGACAACATGAGCTCACGGGTGAGAAAGCTCTAGAATGGGCTGACAAGAAGTATACAGAGTTAAGAGACAGACAAGATCGTGCCGACGAGAGACAGCTGAAGAAACTCGAACTAGAAGCGCAAGATAAAGCAAAATGATCGAGGCTAGTACAATAGAAAAAACAGTCAGGTTTAAAAAGAGCAAGAAGTCAGTTTGAAACAACAAGAATTAGCAGTACGAGAGAAAGAGATAACTTCTCAGGCAGCCTTGAAACAGCAAGAGTTGGCAGCTTTAGCTGAAAGAGACAAAGTACAGTTATTGATGAGGGACAAAGAGATAATCAGTAACACTGAGATACAGAAAGAGAGATTAACAATGGAACTAAAGGCAAAAGAGCTAGAAGCTAATAGGGATGCCGAGGTACAGATGAGAAAAGCGGAGTTAAAGGCAGCTGAGCCTTCCTTTAAAAAGTATCAGGGTCTGGTTAAATTTTTCAACCAAGGTGAATCCATTTCGGCATGGACACAAAATTTTGAATACATGGCAAAACACTTTGAAGTACCACTTACAGAATGGTCACTAGTCTACAGGAAACATCTAGGGGGTGAACCATTGAAACTGTTAGAAACAATTCCTGTCGAGAAGTTAGATGATTATGAGTTTGTGAAGGGTAGAATTTTACAGCATTTTGCACTAGATGAGGAATCTTATAGGAACACTTTTAAAAATCTGTCTCCAAAACCTGAACAAACCTTTATCGACTACATGTCGGAAGTTGAGACTACCTTTGATAAGTGGATAACAGCTGCTAGGATTGGTAAATCTTTTGAGTTATTAAAAGATCTACTAATTAGAGATAAAGTTTTATCTAGTGTACCCAGTAACATGATGACATTCTTAATTGAACAAAAGCCATCCACAGTCAAAGAAATGGAAACATCAGGAGCAGCCTATTTCAATGCTCATAGAAACATTTTCATTTTTGGTAAAGGCTCAGATGTCAATTATGGGGCTGCTGTGCAACCTGTTTACAGAAAAAAATCGTACCACACCGAGGCTACAAGAAGGACATTCAAAGACCATAGGAGTCACAGATCCTTTAAGGATAAGGGCCCGATGATCACATGCCCGTATTGTAAAACGGAGCATGGTAAAAGGCAGTGGTGTGAGGAGAATCCAGGATTTGAACAGCATGTCCAGAACTGGCTTAAGAGGAGAACAGAACGAAAAAGCTCATATGGCCTACCTCGTGAATGCCGCATCTGCCGTGCAATTAACCACTTGCAGGAAAAATGCAAGTATCGTAAACAATATCATCAAAGTGTTGCGGCAGAGACTTCTGAAAGTAGTGGGAACTAGAGTGATGGTATAATGTCGGATCCAGGTATTCCTGAACAGTCTACGGCAAATGCTGCAGAGATTGTAGACTTTGCAGAAACGAAGTGTCAGGTATGCAAGACATTCAATGATAATGGCAAACTTACCTGTGGCCATGATGTATTAGCAACAGGAGATGCAAATGCTGCAACCGGCTTTGATGGAAAACTGAATCTCAGTAGTGGTTTCATCAATGGACAGAAGTGTACAATTTTGAGAGACAGTGGCGTGACAGTTTTAGGCATTAGAAAGAGCTTGGTGAATGACTGCGATTACACAGGGGATCATATAATATGCCGTACGTTCTCTGGAAGGAAAGAAAGGTATGAGCTGGCATGGGCCAACCTCAGATCAGCATATTGTACTGGAAAGACTAAGTTTGCTGTATTATTGGATCCAGTTGCTGATGTCATTTTAGGCAACTGCAAGAATGTGAGAGATTTGTCTGAAGGTGATGTAGTGAAATGGCAGCAAGAAAACATTGCTTGTGGTGTTGTAACAAGACAACAAACTGTTAGAGAGAAAGATGTGTGTGTGACAGAATGCAAGGAAAAACTTTCAACTGTTATTTCGTCCACTCAAACAAACATCAGAGATGAGGTCATCACAAACATACAATTTGACAATCCTCCAGATAAATATATACAGTTTAAAGAAGTTTTGCCACTCCTTTCAAAACCATCTCTGCGGGTCGAGGGACTCAACACAACAGTGACTCCGCCCTCTACCAGATTATACATTATTAATAGTCTCTTTTCTGAACCTAAGGAATCACATTCAGAAAAACAAATTCTTGCACCCGTTTTTGCCACTTCCCAGTGTATATGTGAACATGTCCATATTTCAGAGCGAGTGCCACTGTTAGAAAAACAAGAGAATGTTAAATTTTGTAACTTATTCCCTGTTGATCCAGACAGATACACTCAAAGCAAAAAGCACATAGGGTCAAACATCAACAGATCCATCAACATAAAACATGTTCTAATGTTTCTATTATTCCAATGTTTGTTATTGATATGTGCATTTTCATTATTAATGTTCAACAGAACATCTGTTGTTCAAAGAACTAAACATTTTGGACTGATTATACAGCTCTCAAAAGTTGAAATTTATTTTGATGAAACTGATTTTTTAGGCCACAAAATTTCTAAAGTGATGATGATGAAGAGGAATGAGAAGATTGTTACAAAAAATTTCGAATCTGAAAACCCCTACCACCAAAAAGGAAATCCGAAGCCTACTCGGGCTCATAAACTATTATAAAAAAAAAAAAAAAAAATCATTCTCAATCATGGTCTGGAAACAACAGTTTTCACGCGACTATTGAAAAAGGATTGGCCAATACGATCTAGTGGAATACGGAGTTGGACCAGGCCTTCGCCAGGATTAAAACCCATTTCTCCAGTCCCCCCATGTTAAAATTGCCCAATTTTAAATTGCCTTTTATTCTTAGGTGCAATGCCAGTGGATGCAGCTGGATGGAGAGGTACTACACCCGATCGGCTAGGTTAGCAGAAAGTTGACATCGGCGAGGAACGGTATTCTACAAGAATGCAAGAATGTTTAGCTGTTGTTGTATCTATGTCCAAACTCAAACGGTATCTGCTAGGCAAAACATTCCTGTTACAGACTGGCAACAAGCCACTTTTAGTCATCAAGTCGGGAGCTCCGAAAAACAGCCGCATTGCGAGATGGGCATTGCTACTGCAAGACTTCAAATTTCAGATTGCTCATATCAAAGGCTCCACCAACCATATATCAGACCTACTTAGCCGTTTATAAAATGACTCTGCATCCAACAGAGTCATGTCAGTTCGATCAAACGACATTTTCAACTTTAAAGATATCCAATTGACAGCATGCTAAAAAGAACTGTCTGTATCCTGAAGCAAAACTACAAGTTTTCACAATACCTACATACAGAGACAGTGTTGTTTGATGCAGAACTTTACTCAAGATATAGATTTCACTTCATACAGACAATGTTGCTTGATGCAGTAGGTCACTATACATGATAACTTTACACAGTGTTTTAAATAGACAGACTTGACAGAGTCTATCTGACAATGTAATGATGTTAATGTACGTTCCTCAAAGAGAACTTGAAACCTTTCTGTTTATACTGACACGGTTCCGTACATCTAATATCTGGAACTGAGACTGAATACATTTTCTTCAACATACATACTGTTGCTGCAGAGACTAATCTCATTGGCTACATGGACATTAGTAGCAATTACACATTCAACCAGGCTGAACTATGTTGGACATTTACAATTCTCAAGATATTCTTCAAGATAAATACCGTTCCTCAGAAACTGTACCTTTTAACTTAATGGACATTAATAACAGTTGTGTACCAAACTATACTAACCTATGCACATCTGGAAAATTTCAAAAGTTTTCAACCGTTGTCAATTCAATGATTCTAAGGAGACCCTCAGGACCAAGTGGATTAGTTAATTATGATAAAAGAGTGAAAGGGTAATAAAATGGAATGAATGGATGAACGAAAGATGTACTGTGTTGACATAAGTTTATGCATATATATGTATATATATTTGCATTGATACTTATGAAACGTTCGTATATTTTTATGTTGTATATGTTATATGTTGTATGTGATTTCTCTTTTATGTTTTTTTTGTGTTTTTTTTTTTATGGTAAAGGTGTATAACTTATTTATTTTATCATGTAATAATTTTTCGAGAATTGGTTTTGCTGTTATGCTAAATCTAATGATTGTTCTTACATTTTAAAATTTTTCGGATTTTGTTTTAGACATTTCACACATAAACTGTTTCACAAATTTTGGCATTTAAAGTTTTACAATAATTATTTTGCCGCTAAATTTTCATGGTTACTCTACGTAGTGTTGACGAGCAACTTCATGTAATAGTATGTATAAATAATCAGTTCACAGTAAGATTTCAAAGAAATCAAGCTTGCACATGTTTTCTTTTTACAGATGTAATACACTAGTAGTATTGTAGGTTAGAATAACGACGTTAGATAATATAATTAAATGATTTGATAGTTTTTGTTGTTGTTAGAAATATGTGACAATTATAAAGCCATTATAGTGAACAAATTGTTGGGAGGACATTGTATTTCAAATGAGCTTCACTGAGACTAATTATTGGGTTTTTTAAATTGTCGGAGACTATACATGTGGGTTGACGGTGTCCTTGGTGGATGGATATGCGTCGTGCAGGTCACGTATTTGTCTACTATTTATTCTACACTGTTGGTCAGAAGGTGTGACTAGTGTCTTGGCAGGGATTGCGGATTTATAGACACAATACGACGGGACGTCGGGAGCTGCAAAAGTACCATGGATATCTCGGGAAGACATATCTGTGACGACCATTGTTATTAGCATCGCTGGGAAGCGCGTTCGATGGCGTTTAACTCGCACGGGAGTGGGGTTAAGTTCAGTGGGTTTACCCACATTATTTTAAAGTCATTACCTGTATGATTAGAAGGTGTTGGATATGGTGGCGGATTTGTGTCAGGTACTGACAATATTTGTACCTTCGGGGGAGGCTGTTTTCCTCATGTGTGTACATCCACAAATTTATGTACTTTATTCTCATGTGGTTGACTCAGGGTAAAAGAATCTCCTGCCTACCCACTTAACTGATTGTTCCTTAAATAGGGGGTTAGATTCCATACCTAGTTGTCGATACTTGATTACAGACTAGGATAAGTAGCATCCATGTCTGTCATCAGGAAGTATCGTTTTAGAGGAGGGGTGGATGTCATAGCCCTGTGGGACAGAGCATAGACAATATGTCGTGTAACTACATGTTGGTGTTTGACGGACCAAAAATGTGCACCAGCGCTCAGCCAGTTGATTTGATGATACGGGGAAAACCCGAGATTCGTGAACACTGGTGCAACGTACACGTTTGAACCGGAGCTGAACGGGGAGAGAGAAAAAGGATGGTGCGAGGATGAGGACATTTTGAGAGACGTGATTGTATTCTTTTTGTTAGGAATTGACAGATAGGTTGTGTAGTATTAACGCTGTCGTCGTATGTGTTGGTTAACTGTTGTTATTCCTCGTATGCTGATAGTATGCTAAGACAGTTGTGTTGGGGTTGTACCATGTTTAGGTAGGGGTTCTTGTCCCTGGATTTATGTGGGTTATCTATCTGCGTCTTGTGCTGTCGTTGACATTGTCCGCTAATATTTGAACCACTCACCCTGCGTGTGCCACTGAGTCTCGCATGGCGAAGATCGTAGCCTAGTTAGCGCTGCACTACAGGAGGTGGAATCGTGTCCTTTGGTATATCCATGGGAATGGCCCGGGGTGGATAGGTAAATATAACTGCTTGCCACTGCCCGGGGATTTCGGATAAAGGGACTGTCCATAACTGTGGAGGTTGTTTTTAGGTGATATTGTTCTTTGGCCATTAAAGATGATGTGTGTGCTTCATTTGAGTATGTGTTGAGTGTGTTTTGGTATAGTTTGTCTGTCACAGGGCCGTACAGCGAGCCCTAGTTCAATAATATAGATATCAGGTCCTTGACACTGCACATCAAGCAAAGAGATAATTTTGTCATCTCTCACCTAAATCCACATGAACATGTAAACTTGTAAATAGTCTCTATCTATACAGTGCAAAGGATAAATATTTAATAGTGCTACAGTTTTGTTATGAAACGCTCTGGAATAAAATTATCGCTTTCATATTGACGGTACATAAATGGTGCAACTCCGCTGTGAATAAATTATGTCAAGATATTTCTGAGCTGCCTCTGGGTAAGTGGATAAAAAGTATATTTACTAGCTAACCTGTTACAGCAAATCACTCTTTGCCTCTTTATAATATTTTCTAATAGCCCACTTATTTATCTTCAGAATGATAATTCATTCAATAAAACATTTTACATATCAATGAAACTGCAGTTTAATTTGTTTATACATCTACTCGGTAAAAACTGGGAACACAGAGCGGCCTCCTAAGGTTTCACAAAACGGGAATTCCCGTTAAGCTGTTTGGACTATAAATAGCTAAAGTCGTACGTGGTTACTGACAGCTCCCTTGTCGGACAGGTCGGGGGGGGGGGGGGGGAAGCAAACAAAGAGAGACAACCACGCTGTCTTACCGGTAGACATAGTAAAAGGCTAGGGAAAACAAACTAGAAAAAACGATGTTTTAGTCCGTGGGCTTCATGAAACAGTGAGTTGAGTTGAGTCAAGAATTAACATCACAGCACCCGAGGTATTCCCATGCACGCCCCGTCCTCATCTTCCGCAGCCAGCGCGAGTTCCAATAATGATGGTACTGGTCACAATCTGGTTATACGTCCGTCTTGCCTTTCCGCTGAGTGTAGTGAGCCAGCCAGACCCTCTGGTTACACCCAGGTGCCTCATTTTCTCCATGCCATAATAATCTTCTTTCTCTACTGTTTCTGTTGTTTGTTCCCAAATCGAAACGTAATTTACGTCACAATAACATAAAGAATATCGCAACAGAAAACCAATACAGTAGGAATGTGAGGAGGCATCCACAGTCATCAATAGACTGGTTAGTTGAGGTGTACCCACATCGTGTAATACTAAGCAATTACATTAACCCACCCACCCTCTATAACTGTTACTTTAACTTCCGTTAAATACAGTTATCCGAATACAATATTTATTAGTCAGATGTAAAGCTGCCTCGGACAGAATGATTTAAATTAACTTAAACTGGGGCCAAAAGAGTTAACATAACAATGTTCCGACAGATCACTAATAAACTCGGTGCTCCGGATATTGCACAAATAAATTCCCTAGTCCCCGTGGAACACTGGCCTTTCTTCTTTGCTAGACCTCATTCCTCTGACGCTGCCGCAGGGGATTACAGGATCAATACATAGGGAAAGCAGACCACTTCACAAAGTGACTTCGCGATAGACCAGCGATAAAGAAACGTGGCTGTAAAAACGGAAGGGGGGGGGGGGGGGCGCATAAAGCACTCTTTTTCTAGCCATTGGCGCATCTGGCATATGTTGCTACAAATATGTTTACTGTCCGATCACGGCTTGACGGATCAGAGGATGTGTCAACACGACATCGGTCGCCTTTATTTTCCATAACATTTCCTGATATTATTTTAGACAGGGTAGACCTGGGTATCAAGGTCAATTTTTGTTCAAATCCGTCCGGTACAGACTGGAACCCAAGACTTTCAGGCCGGCGTGCGAGCATATAGCACACTGGTCTCCAACCTTTTTCAGGTCGCGCGCCCCTATAGTATAAGGCAAGACGCCATGCCGCATCCGCCCCTCGAGTATATGACAAGCTGTGCCGGTGGAGAGAGAGAGAGAGAGAGAGAGAGAGAAAGAGAGAGAGAGAGAAAGAGAAAGAGAGAGAGAGAGAGAGAGAGAGAGAGAGAGAGAGAGAGAGAGACTGACATACGGACAAACATATTTCAAACCTCGCTATTATCCCACTTACAAATATGACAGTTCAAACATGATGCACGAGAGCACCATTATCATGTTTATGTCATGCGTCACTGGAGAGAGGCTACAGTTCGAGTCCTCATTAAAGTAATGATATCTTCACGTGCAGCACGGGGAGGCTGCAGCCATGCCTCCTACCACTCATGAGATCGCTCCACACCCTACCCCGCTATAACAAGTGACGACTGCAGCTAGGCATCCTACCACTCATGACATCTCTCCACACCCTACCCCGCTATAACAAGTGACGACTGCAGCTAGGCGGCCCTAAATCCTACCACTCATGTCATCTCTCCCGCACCCTACCTCGCTATAACAAGTGACGACTGCAGCTAGGTATCCTACCACTCATGACATCTCTCCCGCACCCTACCTCGCTACAACAAGTGACGACTGCAGCTAGGCATCCTACCACTCATGACATCTCTCCCGCACCCTACCCCGCTATAACAAGTGACGACTGCAGCTAGGTATCCTACCACTCATGATATCTCTCCCGCACCCTACCTTGCTATAACAAGTGACGACTGCAGCTAGGCGACCCTAAATGCTACCGCTCATGACATCTCTCCCACACACTACCTCTCTATAACAATCGGTAAAATACATGTGTAATCGCAGCTGTTTTAATCACAGAAGAAATGTTATCGACCCCTGACGTCAGATGTGTTTTCCTACAGCTTCCCGTTTATCGTCTTTACGGCAAATCCCCCAAGAGCAAAACAACTACAGCAACGTGCTGCAGTTATAAAACCATAAATTACCTTCTCTTGTCAAACGACTTCCTTGTTAGATCAAGCCAGCCTTCCCTGTTTACTGTTGAATTTCACCGAGGTCATTACAAACATAAAACTTCTACTCAAATTACTGCCTACATAGTATTCACATTATCTAGCAAACATTTTCTTCGGAAATGACTGTTTGCACATTGACAATTACTGGCCGATGTATGCACCATTAACGGTGCACTATAAAAAGAAATGTTTATACTTATCTGGAGGCACAATATCTCCAACTTGAGGAGATAATGTCACTGTTGAGTGCACGTGAAGGGGCCTGGCAGATTTGGCAACAATTCTAAGACATTTCTACTGTACGGGACAATGGTAATTCTGATAATTACTGGCATAGAGGAGTAGATGTGAGGTTATAACAGGACACAGTGATGATTATAATGTAGTTAATAACACAGCGAAGAGAGAGATACACAAAGAGAGATTTTAGGTAATAACAGGACATAAATGATAAATATGACGTCGTTACTGGCAAAGAAGAGACAGCGACAGACAGCGAAAGAGAGAGAGAGAGAGAGAGAGAGAGAGAGAGAGAGAGAGAGAGGGGGGGGGGAGATCTGAGACGGTTATAGTAACATTGTCGGGCCTAGAAAGAGAGGGACTTCCCTTGTCATCCATGCCTCGTCGTGTCTCAGGGCTTGTCCTATGTTGCAGGGGTGTCACGCTTAGTGACAGACCAGCAACACGTCGTATTTGACTCGTTCTTCCACCGTTATGTCACAGCCGCATGCAGTCGTAGGACGTAGGCTGTAGTATCTCATGTGAGCGTAGGCTGAGGCCGTGGCATAGGAGGTTTGGGTTAGGGCCAGTTCTACGTGCTTTGGGGCCGTTAAAAGCGCTCACAGTGTGGAATACAGAACACGCGATATCGCCGGCCGCTGATAACAAAGAGTAAAATACAGAGAACAGGGAAGATTCGAGGTAGAATAAAGTCTACTTTACAGGACAATTCATGATGTTATAACTGATTTAGGTAAGAGAGGACTGAGGTAGTACTGTCACTTTACAGAGACATTCATGTGTAGCTACTATCAAATAAACGAGAGATTTGAGATAATACACTACCACCTTGCATGGCAATGGTAGTAGTTACTGACACATGTTTGCGGTAATAAATTCCTTATTTACAGGACAGACAAGCATCAGCTTCTTTATAAATATTTATCATAACTCACATGACGCAGGCTTTTGGATAAATAAACAAGCAATTAGAAAGATGAACTGATGCCCTAGAGATAAGCAGAAGGTTTTGTTGCGTTCCACGGAGAGACATATAATCAAATATATGCAGTTTGTTTTGCAGGGACTGAGTGTAAAAAAGAAATAGTGAACGAAACAAAAAAGGAGTCAAATTGTTCGACCAGGTTAAAAGACAAACAATCCTTATAAAAACCAGACTGGAAGGGAAAACTGAAGCAGCAAAATACCGCAAACACTAGACTAAAGGTTACTTTATAACCCCTATATAACTGTGCTATATGGCTATACGGTTGAACATGGTTTCCGCGATTTGTATCTGTTTGATTCTCATCCTTCAGATGTTAATTCTACAGACTGTATTCAAGGAGGGGGGAAACTAAAATTAAAAACAAAAGTTGAAGGCAGATGAAACAGAGTAAGAGGTAAAGGCCATAAGTGTAGAATAAGTGCATCTATCTATCTGTATATCTTCTTTTACCATAAGTGTGGAATAAGTGCATCTATCTATATATATTCTTTTACCCCACTAGGACATCACACAAGTGATAAACACTCGATGACGTAAAGTGCCACCATGTGGACGAGGATCACCCGTGGAGAAGTCCCAGAAACCGCGTTTAGCCATTAGACCATATTTATGATCGGGCTATATTGCGGCCCCTGGCAGAAGCCAGAGTAGGGCTTCAAATAACGAAACAATGCATCCCACAAAGGGATGAGAAGATATGAGTAAGTGACTAACTTTCTGCCCCACCAGGACATAACACAAGCGATAAACACCCGATTATACAATGTGCCACCATATGGATGAGGATCACCACGGAGAGGTCTCAGAAACTGCGTTCAGGCATTAGGCCATATTTATGGCCAGGCTATATTGCAGCCCCTGGCAAGAGCCAGAGTAGGGCTTCAAATAAAGAAAAATTTCATCCTAACAAGGACGGGAAGTTGATGAATAAGTGCAGAATAACATGAACAGATAAACAGTCAGAACTAGCCAATCAAAACGGCATAAATAACTAGAAGTAGCCAATCAAAACGGCAGCACCTGACTGACTGAATGTAACCTTCTTCTTACAACGCATGCTATACAGAGTTGGTAGTCATGACTGTCCTAGCCTTTTGCCAAGTGTACTGTCAATCATTTCTGACACAGACTGTTCTATGCTATGATGCCAAACGGCCCCGCTTCTCGCTTGGTCTCCTGGTTTTTATCTCCTCTGTTACAACATACTCGGAAACCTTACATATGTTTAACTATAAATTAGGCTTGTTTATAAACATGTAATGTAATGTGATAGGCACCTGTGTGAAAGACTGGTACCACATGTCAGACTAGTTGGTGCTTGAGTAGCAAGCCTTCCTGCGTGTGACATTTCGGCAATTGTAGTTAATTGTTATACATTAACATTACCATAGTCACATAAATATAAGTAGTAGGGAAGCAGGAAAGAGCGCGTATTTACCCCTTCGATACCTCTTTATTCTATAGTAAAAGGCAAATTATCGAATTATTGGTTTTTCTTGCCTGTGGTGGACAAACTTTGCCCACTGAATGGGTTTATATAGGGTGGAACTCGATGTACCCGCTGAATGCTTGTGGGAAGGGCGGAGATTTTTAGCACTTCAAAGTGAAGCGGATGTGTCAGCTGTGATTATAGCTAGGCTGAGATATAGCGTCATTTGCAACGTTTTCTAAGTCAGGCTTATTACTGTTTGTATAGCAGCATACGGTGTCGGACTAGACAAATTATATACTGAACAAAACGGTTGACTACCTGTGTCCTAGGAGTAAGGGGGTTTAAGGTATTTGGTTAAAATCTATTTGCCTGCCGAATGCTTTGACAAAGGAAAAACACAACATTTTTGCCCACAAAATTAGCTCGTCAAAGTGAGGTGAGGTTGTCAGCTGTACTTTTTTGGAAGGAGGGGGGGGGGGTGTGGCTGTGTTTACAGCTAGGCTGCGATATAGGATCATCAAAAAAGCGTGTCGTCGGTGGTGTTTAAAAGGGGGTGTTACTAGTGGGGGAGGGGGGGGTCTCTATTAAACCATTCAATGGGGGCAAATCGTTGCATCCCTACTCATTCAGTACTAATGAACTCACTATGCCTTTAGTGGTCACCCTAGATGTTTTTCTTCTGATGTGTTTTTCTTAATACTTTATCTGGCATGTAACTAGTATAAAAACCCATGCTTTCCTAAAGGCTTCTCTAAATCCTGTTTCTCGTAGTGCTCTGTTAACCCCTCTGGATTTCAACATTTAATACTAGAGCTGACACATACTTAGGGATCTTGAGGTTCATTAAAGTGATACCTGACTGCGACTGAGAATGAAAGAGTTAAGTCAGTGAAAACTTGCCAATACAACACACACAAAAGTAAAACAAAAAAAAGAATATACTGACAAGTTATGAAATATAAAGATACATGAAGACAAAATGTATTAAGAGAAATAAAGAGACACAAGACAGAACAATAACACAGATGGCTAAACAAGATATACGTATTAAAATTCTTAACAATGTCTTTCTTCTCAAATGTCAACAATAAGAAAAGTTAGTTGCATATCCTTTACAGGACATTGCAGAACCAACCCCTGGCTGTTGTGTGGTTTTTCTAGGCAAATTTACGTCCAGTAGTTTGCCATTGCTTACTGGACGGTCGGCTCTCTTGATACCACTGTCGAAACCAACGCAAGGCCCATGGCCCAAATAAAGATAGATTTTTAAAAAAATCTTAAAGATAACCGCAAAGGAAGAAAGATGACATTGTATACTTTATAAAATATTTGTAACAATGTCACACTACTCAAACATCAACATAAAGGTAGACCAGAGTAAAGCTTTCATTAGTATTTTATACAAGACTGTACAGTGCTCAAACATCAACATAAAGTTACAAAGATAAAACTGTAATTGATATTTTACATAAAACTGTACAGCTGGTCAAACAACATAAAGGTAGAAAGATATAACTTGGTCAAACATCAACATAAAAGTAGACAGATGAAACTAAATGGTATTTCATGTAGATTGTACAATAAGAATGTTTTTATAGGTAAACAACATACAAGAATAAAGATAAAACAATGATTTGTGCTTTAAACAGGTTTGAACAAAACAATTTCCAACTAAAGCAATAAAGACAAGTAAAACTCAAAATTACTCTAATACAAGATGTTATACTAAAAATGTTATCATACACCAGCAATTCTCAAACTGGGGGCCGCGAGCATAATATGCTACGGGTGTCACGGCAATAATTAAGGAATGTTCAACATCTATTGAGATCAGCGAGGACGGCTTTTATAACAGAAATACCACGAAGGAGGCCAAGAAGAGTTCTGGGCGCAGGTGTATTCAGAAAACAATGCTACCGACAGAGCTGCAGTGCATTTTTAAGCATAAGCATACCTTAAATTTTTTTTTTTTAACAGACACAGGAGCAGCCAACAAGTGATTTGAGGGTACAATTAACTAAATTTGTCATTAACATAAAGGAGATAATTAAAAATATATCCAAAGTGTCATTCATCGCAATAAAGACAACTGAACAATTAAATTTGCACTGTTCTTTTTTCTTGTCCTAAGAATTCAAACCATTCCTAGGGTAGGTGCGCTGCAAAATTGTGTCTGCCCGACAAGAGTACTGCGGCAGGGAAAAAGTTTGTGAAACGCTGTCACACACAAACAGAAATAGAGAAGGAAAAATAAAAAATACTCACCCCCATCTTTTGGGTTGTCCAACGGTAAACCAGCATCCCCACATGAGGATGCCAATGATTGTGTCAGGCAAGTTAACAGCACGATAAGGGTCGCTGTTAACGGATGTTTGATCATCCATGGACATCCCAGAGCTATCCATGTACATCCTGGAGATATCCACAGATATCTTGGAGATATCACATTCCTGCCTGACCTCCACATACTGATGATGCTAAACTGCACAGTCACCACCAAACACACCTGATGTGCACATTACAAGGTAGCTGCTACTGCAGCAACTAGGGTTCGGTTTTAAACGTCAGTGGAGTAGAAGTGACAAGAACACCAGGAAAACCATTGAACTTGTAACATCATCAGCATGTCCATATATAGTTACTGCATCCAGCGAAGATCGCAGGCTGAAAACAAAACCAGAAGATATGTAAACAGAGAAACAGCATAACATGTGCCTGTGTTCACAAACAGTAATACTGACATAAAATTAGTCCCCCCCCCCCCCCCCCCCGAAAAAACTGTCACTGATCCTATATTTACTACTTTTGTGGTTTAGGCATTTGGGGAAAGGAGGAGGAACAAGGTTTTTACCCTGTGTCCCAGTTCTACACAATGAAAATCTTAAATGTTAACCTTATGTGAAATGAGTATTTCTTATGTAAAACAAGCAGGGGTAGATCACATGCCAAATGTTTTGTGTTAATTATCTTTCTATGCTGGAGCTCAGCCTTCTGGCCCATGACGATCCCCATGTTCCAACATGTTGGCCCCTGAATAATCTTATTTTAATGGCCCTCCTTTAGGGGGGAAAAGGATATCCTAATGGCTTTTACAGTTGTATGAGAGTTGTACCGTGGAAGAGACTGAAACTTTACCAAAGACGGCAACAGATGCACACATATCTACTGCAGACAGCCATCTTCCATTGTGGAGATAGCACAATTATTTTGTTTCCACGCCACAGGGCATTGCGTTTGTGGTGAAAGCCTCAAATTTGTATATGCCATAGGCACTCGAATGGTATAATGCGGTCAGTATCACTTAATCCTTTTATTTTCCAGAATATTTCCTAGGGCAAATTTTTTGCTTTGACTAAGAGCCCAGTTACATTCGATAAAAAACATCGTTTCAAATGGAATTCAAACCCTCGATCGCCTGGCCGGGAGGCAAGCTGGCCTGACACTACAGTACCCCTGGCCCCGATGACACTCGAATACTAGACAATAATTCCCACGGAAAAACAACTATGAAAACTCAACCTCCGCACTAATCGATAATCTGCCACTTGCGTTTAGTGTCAGCAATAACGTCAGCAGTAGCAAAGCCGTGTTTGTGGCCTTGGGACAGTAATACGACAGACGTCCTCTGGAAGAGACTGTGGGTCACCGAGGGCAGCAGCATATGCAAATATTCACCAGTGGCCGGCATCCACTGCGGAGACGTCATTCAACTGGAGATACCATCTAGTTAAATCAGTACCCGAAGAATATTTCTTACTTGCTTACTTGGTCGCTTCTCTTCTACTTCGGGGTGTAAAGGTTTGCCAGAGGGATCGCCATACTTCTCTATCAGCAGTTTCCTTTCTATCTTTGTTCTATTCATGTCCTCTGTCAGTCAAGGACTGTCGGATGTTGTCTCTCCAGCGAACCCTGGGTCGTCCTGGTGGTCTGGTTCCCCGGTTCGTGGCCTGCCGTAGTGGATGATTCTCTCCTATTCTGCATACGGGTGCAAACCATCCTAACGGGGACTGATCCACTAGAGTACGTACGGCTTGGATATCAAGGTCAAGACTTTTTGTTTGACTGCGAACTTTGTCACTTCTGGTTACTTGGACAACCTTTCTCAGATACCTCAATATTTCTAACCACTGACATATTTATTCAGCAAGCCGCCTTTGCCGACAATATACTGTATATGTGAAAGCTCAGTCTACTGCATAGTTTTCTTTTTGCTGGCAACGTGTACCAGTGTGACCACCGCCACCACTACCATCACTTCATCGTAAACTGCCGAAGGGTTTGGGCGATCATGTCTCTCCATAATCTCAAATTTTCAACAGCATGCATCAGTTCGTGGATTGATGCCCCTCAATGCCACGAGAAAAGGCTGTCAAGAATCTTTTCGCGTTGTCTTTCTCTGTCTCTTTTCTCACTGATTTTTCCAGTGGTCACCATACGTTCTAGTTTCCTTCTCATGTGATCAAACAACGCTGACTGCTAGTTTCTGATGTCTTTGATAAGTAGTATTCGAGTCCTTACCTCTTTCAAAACGTCTGTGTTCTCTCTGTTTGTGTTTACCACTACTACTACTATCGTTCTTTTTAAGTAAGTAGGTACCATTTTCCACGCTTTCAGGTGTATTAGGCATATAAGGCAATACCAATATTACATAGAGCACTCGGCACTTGGTGGGTGATGCAGTCAGCGTGTCGTCTTCTTCCCAGGACTGTACTTTAAACCCACTCAAAGCTGTGGTGACCTTGGAGACAAGGTCGTTTTTGAAAACAGTCTGGCTTCGTTAGGACTCGAAAACACGACCTTTCGATCCACAGGCAAGCGTCTAGCTGCTACACAAAGGTGGTTCCACTACTATTATTGTACTTGATTTCCCAATGGAGTATATGCTAAAACAAAGCGAAAAGCCTATTTTTGAATATGGCTTTGTTTATAGGCACTTGGCTTTTGTGATAAGCTAGGTTTTTTAAAAACAGGATGGGGTAGTCAACCCCAGATTCTACCCGAGCCATAGTCGCCACTTACGATATGCTTGGAATGGTGCAGGATAACTAGTGTTTCCTCTAAGGGTCCTGAACCTGGTGAACTAAACTAAAGCAACCGTAGCGGCAACAAGATGCAACATCGAAGCAGACAAGACCAGACCTAATCAAGTCGATAAGTTCAAGTGTTCAGCTAATCTGATATAAGGCAGACGTGGTTAGTGCCTTGTGGGAGCGCGTGTGCAGTACGGAGGAGCAGATGGACCACCAGTCTGGTGGGATTGGTGCAGCGAAGAGTGACGCGAGGTTCTGGCAGATGTTCGAGGCTCAGAGGAAAGGCAAGGCGGACGTTTAATCAGAATGCTACTGGCACCATTAGTATCGGAACTCTTCGCTGGCTGCTGAAGATGGGGACGGAGAGGTTATGGGAATGCCCTGAGTGCTGTGATGTCGGTTCTTGAATAAAATCAAATCAGCTAACCTTATAATAGAAGATGGAAAATGCGCGTAAAAAAAATAAGTGTAGAAATGTTCAAACAGCAGCAGCATTTTACAGGATGAGAAATAGTCTATACAATATATCTGTGCTAATTAAGACGAGAAAGAACATTCTTAAAAGCTGTACAGTGTCAATCCTGCTAAACCGAGATAAATCATGGGTTCGGTTACCTACACCAGAAGCACAGTCCACAATCTATAGGTACGTCATAAGGAGGCTAAACGGGGTGCGTCGCGACAACTGATAGTTGGCGGAAAAGAGAGGCAGGGGAAAACTAAGAAGAAGATGGACAATTTGATATCATGAAATGGAAGAACGTTTGTACCAGAAGTGTTTAATACAACAAGAGACAGAAGCCTGTGGGTTTGCGTGACTCGGTGTGGACTACGAAATGCCATATTATTAGGTCTCTCGATGACTAGTGGTCGTTCGTCGACAGCGTCTAATAATTATAGTCCTATCAGCGGTAGCCAGGAACCAGGCTATGGAGTCTGAAATCAAGTTCAGAACACAAGACAAGCTAAACCCTTGCGCCACAGACAACCCGATACTGGAGATTAGAACCACTGTAGGGAAATCAAAGAAAAGACTCACTGCCTGCCCAAGAGCATTAGTAAGAGTCGACTAATAGGGAGCTTAATTCGAGGTCAGGGTACATCTGCCTAAGAGGCAAGGAACCAACAGTCTGCAAGCAAATGAGTCAGACCTGTCAAACGGATGCACACACAACACTCAGTTTCTGCATCAGGGCTAGAACAACCAGAACTTATCCGCCGTAGTCTTACAGCTACTGAACGCGAAGAAGAACCCTAAGAACAACGTAAGACATGTATCCACAACTCCTGGCCACTCGCTTCCAAGTTTACCGATACACATGTAAAGAGTTCAGATGATAATTTCGCTAACATCTTCCGTGGTCCCCCACAGAACCAACCACTCAAGCCGAAAGTTTATAACAAATTAGGAGTTCACACAAAAGAGTGTGCGAGATTATTCCGTTGGCATCTAATCCCCGATAAGCAGCAGACAGTAGACAGAGAACGCCCCCTAGTTCCCAGGCCAGATGCAGAGAGTCGGTAGATAGCGCTGCCAGGTCGTCATCTCAGAGGCAGTATTTAGCGCACTCACTCACTAGCTGGTCAACATTGGCCTGCATACAGTCGTTGCCGGCTGCCAGCACATCTCACAGTGTCACCAATCAAACGTCGCCAAGTCACTAGTGATAAGAGCAAGTGAAAATCGATACATCACCAACAACGCCCGTCTGCTAATATGCTTTCATACTGCTGTTATATACCTGACCATATTCTGGTTTTCCCCGGCCACAAATTGTTGATTGTGCCTTCCTGAGGTGACCTCTGAGCATTCCTAGAGCTCCTTCGAATTCAATTCATTCGGTTGTCCCTCCCACGTTCCGGTGCCGCGTAAGAGGGGGGGGGGAGAATAGATCAACTTATCTTCAATAAGTATGTGGTAAAAAGGGTTTGCTAAAAATCGGACGTGTGGGAAGAAAGAAGCAGATTCGCAGCCTAGCAGTAACCCCCAGCAAAACGTCCCAACTCCCCTTTTAAAGGCGAAGGTGTTAATAGTAATAGTAACAACAACACAAGAATAAGAAGAATTCAACACTGAGCAACTCACCCCGGCTCTATTAATAACTCTGTAACTTTCCATAGACTCGTGTTAAACAGTTTGTTGAATAAAACCAATGCAACCTATAAACGACCCCTTCACTTACATGTGTTACTTTAAGCCATTCTGTCTCACATGCTTTAAATTCAATTTATTAGGTTAAAAAAAAAAGTTAATAAGACTCATCATAACAATGACTCGTCGAGCACATAGTGCTAGGTGAGTTGCGTATCCTTTACAGGACGTTGCAGAACCAACCCCCAACAGCCTCTGGCTGTTGTGTGGTTTTTCTAGGCAAATTTAGGTCCAGTGGTTTGTCATTGCTTTCTGGACGGACGGCTTCTTTGATACCACTGCCGAAACCAACGCAAGGACATAGTGCTAGACACAACGTATATTAACAGACCAATCGACGATGATACTATGTGGATGATGTGGTCATTATCAGACTGCGTTTACTTCCCGAACATTTTTTTTCGACTCAGCCGACACTGGGACCACAGTATATTTAAAAAAAAATCCAACTGGCTGTGGATTTCAATGTCAGGTTTTCGCGCCAGCAGACAAGCATCATGTCCCTCCGCTACACAGGCTCTTTTTTAGGAGCGCCATGTCACTCCGCTATACAGGCTCCTTAATAGGAGCGTCAGGACACTCAGCTACACAGGCTCCTGTATAGGAGCGTCAGGACACTCCGCTATACAGGCTCCTTTATAGGAGCGTCGGGTCACTCCGCTACACAGGCTCCTTTATAGGAGCGTCAGGACACTCAGCTACACAGGCTCCTTTATAGAAGCGTCAGGTTACTCCGCTACACAGGCTCCTTTATAGAAGCGTCAGGTCACTCCGCTACACAGGCTCCTTTATAGGAGCGTCAGGACACTCAGCTACACAGGCTCCTTTATAGAAGCGTCAGGTCACTCCGCTACACAGGCTCCTTTATATAGGAGACTTTTTATAGAAGCGTCAGGTCACTCAGCTACACAGGCTCCTGCATAGGAGCGTCAGGTCAATCCGCTACACAGGCTCCTTTATAGAAGCGTCAGGTCACTCCGCTACACAGGCTCCTTTATAGGAGCGTCAGGTCACTCCGCTACACAGGCTCCTTTATAGGAGCGTCAGGACACTCAGCTACACAGGCTCCTGCATAGGAGCGTCAGGTCAATCCGCTACACAGGCTCCTTTATCGTCAGGTCACTCAGCTACCTAGGTTTCCTAATTTATCGAGACGGTTAATTTACAGGAAGCAGTGATAGGGACAGGAAAAAAAAAGTTAAGACAGCACATATCTTCACTAGCCGACATAAACATTTCAGTCGTGTTTTGATGTCTTAGTTTTTGGACGCTTTTAAGAAACACACACTTTTTGGACACACGCGTCATCGTTTGTATAATCTAGCCATTTCCAGAGTTGGTAAAAGTTCTCCTGTGCATCAACTTGCTGGGAAGATGTGGATTTTATTTATAATGCAGAATATATCACAGAATGATGGAAAGACAAACTAGGCTGTAATCAAGACATAAAAGTCGTATACTTAAGAAACGTAGAGAGAGGGCCTTTTGGGACACGCTATAAGAAACTGATTTGAGCCTAGAAACGACTGGCAAGATTAATGTTAAATGCTGAATTAGGAATCCACATTACTTGGGGCACCCCCATAAGCACCACGTCTCCATCTTCAGCAGGCAAGCGAAAAGTTAAAATTCTGATGGTACCAGTAACTGTCTAATTGTATATCAGTTTCACCTTTCCCATGGGTGTCCAGAGTCGGCCAGATCCCCTTGTAACTCCTTGCAGTGTCATTCTCCTCAGACCGTAATGATCTATATATGCATCCGCCCTGCTCCCTGGCTCCCAAATGGCCCTCACAAAATCCAGCTTGTCAATTGTCAGTTCACCACCAAGTGGTGCAGAACCGGCCAGTGAATAATTTGATGGGTTAGCCATATCGATGGCGCAAGACCAATAAAAACTGACCTATCCTTATTTAAGTAACGGCTTGAGAGGACAAGAAATGACGGCCTATGCTTGCGACACCTGGCAAGATTATGGCAATGTGCACCCACGACCGGCCCCAGCTGACGGGCCGTGCTGCTGGCGTCACCGGGTCGGGCTAACGATGCGTTAACGCAGCATTTCTTAAACTGGGCGCTGAGGCAGCCTGGGGTGTCCTGAGCGTATGCCAGGGCTGCAGCGTAATAAAGAAAATTCGGCTAAAAATGTGAAATAATAAAGAAGGCATGTAGATACTTAAAGATAAAATTTATGTGGTCTTCCCTTGCCACTGTCGAAAATAGTTTATATCTTGTTTGAGAACCGCTGCGTTACCGCATCGTTAGCCCGACGCGGTGACGTCAGCAGCACGGCCCGTCAGCTGGAGCCGGTCATGGTGCACCTATCAGCTCCTGCTGCGTGGGCTCAGACAGCTACCATATTTATGCACACTTCATCTACCTCCACAACAGTTCCCTTTAAAAAGAACAAAACAGAACGTCTACGTGTGCCGGTACTTTAGATATGAACCTGGAGCACTCTTATGCCGCGATAACAGGAAGGCCGGCTATTTTCAGTTGTTTCGTTTTGCCGAGAATTACCATCACCGCACACTTAGCTATATTCGTGTCTTCTTGTATGTGTTATCACTGGGGAATCCCAAGACAGTGCGCGGAATATGTAGCGCTGAAACTGTCAATGAGTTCAAATGTTTCATCTCCATAGGATGGACTTCACAGTGCCAGTTCAATCTCAAGATGGCTTACGCCCCCCCCCCCCTCAATGTCTGAAGAACGACTAGCCGCCTACCCAGAGTGCCGCATGAAGTAACTACTTCGTAGCTCAAGCGACAATCATCAGAGAGCGCAACAAACTGCACTCAATCGCCGAAAAAAGCAGTCTCTTCTACTACCTCAAAAAGTTCAGCCAGCGAGGTAAATGGTTTGACCACTTCACCACAGAGTCCCCTAAGTCAGTGAGTGTATGGTAATGTATGCTATAAATAACCATTCTTTTGTGTGCTAAATATGAGATGTGGTTTTATAGATAACTGATGAGAACATAGTTACGATGAAAAGCGTAATGAAGATATCTTGAAAGAAATACCTCGTAAAAAGAAACGATTACCCGCATCAACAAGAGACTAATTTCTTTGTCCAGACAGCGAGAAGAGCAAAACTGGAATACGCCATGTCAACGGGTAAACTTGAGAGGAAGAGGGGCCAAAGGAGACCAAGGGAACAGATGTTGGTTAGTTTGACATTACAGCATAGAGGAACACCTCTGTCAGTAACAACTGAAACTGCGCGTGGCAGAAGGCTGTGGGCATATAAGGTTACCAACGCCATATGATTTAGACTACAGGGCAAATAAAAAAATATTAATATAAATGAAATATTATAATTACCAAACATTTAAAAAGATAACTTTTATATATAGTTGGTGCGGGGAAGGGGGAGCCTTAGTCCCTTAAATTGTTCAGGCAAGTTGGCTTAAGTTAAGCCCCTGTCCCCCACCCCATGGCCCCCGAAGGGATGTATATTCTTACGTCATCCCATATAAGGCTCATTTATAACCTGGCGATGTCCAGCAGTGGCACAACAGCTGTGCATCTATCTTGTTTTCAGCCAGGCTACAGCTCAGAGGGCTTTCATATTTATGTATATTTAATCCATCCCGACAACAAGTGCAGTTTGACAGTACAAAACAAGAAGGCCAACGTGTACTTTATCTGTTTACCTGTAGAATGATTATGCTGCGGTGACAGAAAGGCTAGCTATTTTGAGTTTGGTATGGTTTATAATGGGCAACCGTCGTAGCGTTTGGCTAGGCGTTCAACTGTCGACCGACCGGAAGGTCCTGGAATGGAACCCATTCGGTGTTTTATAACTGACCTTCTCATAGTTGACCAAGCCTAAAATGGGTACTAGGTATCACGGGAAGTAAAAGCGTCTGCGTGATTACATCAACCATCGTGCACAATCTGTTCTAAAAATATGCCTGAAGTGTAAACTTTTTTCGTTTATAAGGCGAGCTTCACTGAACAACCCTAACATCCGCAGATGTATGGAGGGAAGTTAACAACAGCATAGGTGCAGTAAAAGTTTAAAGAATGTGAGCACAAACAGTAACAATTATTATTTCATAAAAGTTAGTTGCGTATTCTATATATGACCTTGCAGAAACAACTCCCCAATTGTTTAGCTGTTGGTTTCACTAGGAAAGTTTAAGTTCAGTGGCTTGTTGCTGCTTTCTGAGCGACCATCTCTCGATGTTGAATTAACGCAAAACAGCCGAGTGGCAAATACCATATCAAGCAAAGTATCTCTGTCACTTAATGATACAGAGAAGGTATTTAACTATATTATGTCGAATCTGGCCAACTAAGGATCTCTATATTAGACGAGGTGGATGCAGACAGCGTTAGAAGAGGTGGATGCAGACGGCGTTAGAAGAGGTGGATGCAGACGGCGTTAAAAGAGTTGGATGCAGACGGCGTTAGAAGAGATGCATACAGACGGCGTTAGAAGAGATGCATACAGACGGCGTTGGAAGAGGTGGATGCAGACGGCGTTAGAAGAGGTTAGAAAAGGTGGATGCAGACGGCGTTAGAAAAGGTGGATGCAGACGGCGTTAGAAGAGATGGATGCAGACGGCGTTAGAAAGGGTGGATACAGATGGTGTTAGAAGATATGGATGCAGACGGCGTTAGAAGAGATGGATGCAGACGGCGTTAGAAGAGATGGATACAGACGGCGTTAGAAGAGATGGATGCAGACGGCGTTAGAAGAGATGGATACAGACGGCGTTGGAAGAGGTGGATGCAGACGGCGTTAGAAGAGATGGATGCAGACGGCGTTAGAAGAGATGGATGCAGAGATGGCATTAGAAGAGCTGGATGCAGACGGCATTAGAAGAGGTGGAAAAAGGCCAAGCGAAATGATGAGGCATCCTCTAAGCTGATGGATGGAGGAAATTTGTCAATACAAATTAATCTAAAACATCAAGGCCAGAGATCGGAGAAGAAATGAATACTTACGTAACCTGACGAAGCTAATCATGAAACAATTGCGGATATAACTTAAAGTGCAGATCCCCCCCCCCCTTTTTTTTTTCTGTGTTGGTTCTGAGCCCCACTAATGGCGCGGGGACAGGGCGCTTTAACAAGTTTGTCATAAAAATGGAATAATGAACGGTTTGCTGAGTACAGGTGTGTTGGACAGAAAGGCATGGATATCGTAGCTTAGTGTAAACATTAGCACAGCGTGCCAACCATCACCCTAAAGGAAAACACAGAAGAAGAAGAAGAAGAAGAAGAAGAAGAAGAAGAAGAAGAAGAAGAGAAGAAGAAGAAGAAGAAGAAGAAGAAGAAAAGGAAGAAGAAAAAAAGAATAATAATCAATGTTTAGGTATGACAAGGTTAATAACTATAGGACAATAGCGCTGAATTAACAAGTGGGGCAAAACAAGTTAATATAACAAATGGACAGGGCTCAGCAAGGTTTAAAAAAAGTTGTTTCGTCAAGGCAACAGAAGCAGAAGATTGATTACACTATAGTGATAACGGCTACGATCATCCAACTACTATGGTCACTGCCCATAACAGAAGCAAAGGCAAACTACCTTCTTCAAGATGCCAAGATAATACATGAAAACAAAAGAAGCGGTCTTCCTCGAAAAAGATGAAGACTGTTAACTGATTGAAGAAATTAGGACAATCTGTGAAAATGTGAAGGTAAAGTCGGGAAATGTGAACCAGCGTCACTACACACGGTTATAAACCATAAGTGCTCTGCCACCAGTACGGACAGCGAGTCGCAGCTGGATTTGAAATTGAGTCTCCTATCGACTGCGCTAACACACAATATGTGTTTTTAGACAGAACAGGAGAAGAAATGGGACTCGAGAACTCGGTAACAGCTAGCAAGATTGATGAAAATGAGCAAGGAGGCGGCAAAAAGATTACCTGGATGGCTTGACTCATGGCCTTCTTTGTTTATATACAGAAGGACCTGGCTTGACTATGGGGTGGCGCGAGCCAACGGCATCGGTTGATCTGTGATCCTGGTAATCATGACGCGTGACGAAACATTTAGCCTAAGCGTTTTTACCAGACACGTGATTGTGGATAACCACCGTAGAATCATTCCTAACAAAACACACAAATCAAGATCCGCCGCCCTCTACCAAACAGCCCAGTGTTCGTAAATAGCGATAACACATCTCAAAACTGGACAATTTATTTTCACCGGTTTCTGTTTTAATCCATGTTCCAGAACCGAACCGTTCTACGGACTACATTTGAACAATGGCTGTGCGCCTACAAGATATGGCGGTAAACAGTAATTACAGCATCCATTAACTATCACACTGTGTGCATGTGATCACTGCCTGTCTGTTTTATCACTTCAGCAATCTGTAAACAAACTAGTAATGAAACGGATTCATCTTGTCGTTTCAGAACTCATCTAGTCATCACGTAGCAGGTCCTTTGCAGAACGTCGCTCTCATCATAGTCTACCTGAAAGAAATCGGTCTCTCGCCAGTTCTCCCGCCTCATGTACCTTCATACTCAATGAGTCACTTATATCCTGTGCCCATCTTTATGTCAGTCGGCTCCTGTCTCTCCTTCCTGGTACCATGCCTTCTGCTATAATTTTTTCCAATCCGTCGTGGCGCTTGATATGACCAAAATGGTTTCTGCTTCCGAGACAGGATGCTGTTTATTAGCCAATCTTCCTTGATGTTCAGATCTTTGAAGATGTCAGTATTTCTCCTCTTCTTTGTCCAAGATATTCTGAGAACCTTTCTATAGAATTTCAGCTCAAAGGGACTGAGAGATAGTCCACGACTCACATCCATATGTAGCCACATACTCACCTAGTATAGATCGAAATGCATAGTGGCACAGGTCCAATAACTAGGACAAGGGCAGTAAACATATGTCCGTGCTTTCGCCCGACTTTCATTAAACGCCATTGTGTAAATTCTGTTTTTTTTTTTTTACGCTCTTTGTACCGTAAGTATGGACAAAATGCAACACCATACTTTTCTGCCGTTGCATAAAAACACAGAAACAACATTACCTATACGTATGCGAATGAATGTGTAATGTTAAGACTCGATCACGAAAAACTAAGACTCAGCTGACAACTGATAGGCATCCAGTGGTGATGTTTCACAATGAGAAATAACAGCCACTATAAATTGCTAGATGCTAGCATGTCGACCTGCTGCAATCGGCCTACAAAAGTAGCACTTTTAATCAGATGCGCCACTGGAGTGAAAGCGACACCTGACTTTTACTAAGTAAATAAACACTGTGGAAATGAGGCCCGAACGTTAACGGATCGTTCTGTACCTTCCGGGAAGACGTGGTCGCCCTGTGGAAATGAGGCCTCAAAGTTAACGGACCGTTCTGAACGTGCCGGAAAAGACATTGTGACGTGGTCACCCTGTGGAAAGGAGGCCTCAAAGTTAACGGACCGTTCTGAACTTGCCGGAAAAGACATTGTGACGTGGTCACATTGTGGAAATGAGGCCTCAAAGTTAACGGACCGTTCTGAACTTGCCGGAAAAGACATTGTGACGTGGTCACCCTGTGGAAAGGAGGCCTCAAAGTTAACGGACCGTTCTGAACTAGCCGGAAAAGACATTGTGACGTGGTCAACCTGTGGAAATGAGGCCTAAACGTTAACGGACCGTTCTGAACCTGACGGGAAGACGTGGTAATCCTGCGGAAATTATGCCTCAACGTTAACAGACCGTCTGAACCTGCGGGAAAGGACGGTCTGACACTGCGGTGCCATCCTACGGTCGTTGGCGACGCCATATGCAGTGACAGTAATATCTGAAATTCTTGTGCACGGCCATCCATCTCCATAAGCTGGAAGAATCTAGCACGAGTAGAAGACGAATGCAGAGAATAACATGGAGGGATAGACCAAGGAACTAGGTAGTCCTCTCTGAGATACACGAAATACCGTAAACTGATAGAGAAATTAGACGCAGTCGGTGTTGTTCGGATTGTTATGAAAATAAATTGACTCAAAAACTTAGGTTAAATACTGACAAGACTCGTTGAAAGAAAGGGAAGGCACATAAATAAATACATAAACAGCCTGGTATTATGGGTAGGACGAGAGACGAACAATAAACTGATCCGTGATTCTGGTGATCAAATTGAATGGTGAAACATGCCAACCAAAGCTTATCAGCATACCACATGATGATGGTGATTATATGAATTAGTCTACCGTACTGTCTGTTCGTGATTTTAAAAAAACCCAGTGTACATAAAAAGCAACTAGGGGGAAAAACGGGTGAGGTAGGGGTGGGAATAAACTGTCCGCTTTTGTTTAGTGCAAGGAAGTCGACAACACTAAATGCTTTGTTTGCATTAATCTTGAGTTGTTCTGTGAGGGGTCAACTGCGGTACACAGACATCGATCTTCCTTAACCTCTTTCCATACACCACAACAGTGTGCACCAGTTCAACATCAGGGGCATTTTTGTTTTAGTATCCAGAAGCCATGAGTTGTTAACCCTTAGGCTCGGTATGATGGATATCGCAACCTTTCGGCCTTGATTCCATGATAAATACCGTAAATCTGGGAGAAATGTGGCTTTTCTGAATACCCCCGGGCGTGAACCCGGACCACAAGGAGTTCGTCACCCGGTCACCGCGTAGTCCGGTTTAGCCAACTACGCTAGAGAGCCGGGCAACATCATCAGGCGCATAAATTATTTAGTATGTGGACCCTGTTCTATTCATCGTCTGACACAGCATAAGCCATGTTCTAAGTTGTCTTATTCTTTGCTGTCGCATTTAGTTCACAAAGTTCTCTCCATCCTTATCACTTCATTCTCTTATTCTCATCTCTGTGTTTTCTGTCTAGATTCATTTGACCACGCGGGATCCAATGCAAAGAGATTCTAGTTACATACTGTTACCGCATTTTCTCACTGTGTTCTATCCGTTGCCAGCATCCAGAATGTCGACCTTCACCTAGGAAACTCACTAAAAGTGGCACCCGGAACACGAAGCATCGTGTGCACTAACAAGTATTCACTTATTTGCTTCATTTATGTAATTGTTACAGTAGTATGTACCTGACGAGATAACAGCAAAATATGCCAGGCAATAAATTGTGCAATCTATTGTTTGTGTTTTCTTTGTTCAAATAAGTATGCACCAGCTGATAAGGATCTTCTTCTTCTTCCCATCCTGTGCCGCTTCGTGCATCATAAGGTTCTGGTTCTTGATCTACATGATATTTTTTAAACAAAAGCTACACTCCCCCCCCCCTCCCCCCACACTTCTCTCTCTCTCTCTCTCTCTCTTTCACACACACACAAACACACTATGTTGCGGAACTTTATTTTCTAGGACAGGGCGGTGTTTTGTTTTCTTGTAATTTAACTATTTGTCACCGTTTATAACAATAACATGTACTAAAATGCTGCAGATCCTGCTTGTTGTCTCCAATTTGTTCTGTATCATTTGCATATCGTATATTACCGATGTTTCACCTGAGATAATTCCTCTCACAGCTTGTACATTTACCGTAGTATTTTATTACTAAGGGACAACAACACACATCCAACGTCTTGCTTTACTGGCTAATACTAACCTACTTCATTATCAATGCTGATGGCAATAGTAAAACCAAAACAGTATGAAGAAATATTGATTTATTCGGGCAACGCCACTCAAATCTGGAATACAAACAATAGTAATCTGCAAACAGCCTGCATCAAATGCGAAGACCGGACAGGGCAATTTACTGACAAACTGCATTTCCAAATATCAAATGAATCTGGACTGACAATTTATCGACAGCTTATCAAACTTATACTATTAAACACGGAATCAAAGGCTGAAGATGGATATATTCATACAAAGTGTTGAATGTTACAACAAGAAACAGGACCCGTAATACATGAAGAAAACAATCACTTGCAATAAAAGGCTACAGTTTCTTCAAAAATAAAGAGCATTTATTTCTGTAAAAGAATCTACACTGAATGCCAGGAGCATAATAATATACATATTTAGCCAGTTCAAGGAATAACACCGCACTAAAGATCCCACTAATGGTTCTGGGTTCAATCCCTGGTAAGGGCTGGGATTTTTTCACGTGGACTTGGACTTCTAGTAATGTCCCCTGGTCTGTGGGTAGTGAGACTGGACGCCCCTGTACATTGTTGCGTATGTAAAAAAAAAAAAAAAACCTTGACAGTTGGAAATCAAAAAGAGTGCGGTGCTGCCCGGACAGTTAAAAAATCTACCCAAAGTATTTCAGAATCCTCGCCGGTGCTACAAAGACGGCGCACTGTGCTGAGCTTCTTCGGACTCAGACCCGAGTTAGAAGAAGAACAGAGCACTTATGGGTTACTACCCGTGTGCCATGATGATGATCTGTTGTTCAACCTCAAGCCTCAAGAAACCAATGTATGAACCTAAAGTACTATTTCCTGGTCAACGGGTATGTGCTTCCAGAGAGAACTAAATTCCAGTGACTCAAGAGGTGATGGCAAGACATTGGTGCTGACAAGGAGATACGCTGGAAAAAACATGATAACAATATCACTAGAAAGTACCTGCACAGAGTCAGAAGAATAAACGCAGAGCAACAAAAAGACAATGAATCAGGTTCCTGGTGTGAGTTCCAGGGACCCAATAATGAGAGAAACTATACCCCACCCTCCTCATTTTCCAAACAGCATGGAGTAAAAGGCTACTAAGTGTCGAAATCGGATTTGATGGTCAGTGGTTCTCAACCTGTGGGTAGCGACCTTTTTGTTGGTTGAATGACTCTTTCACAGGGGTCGTCTAAGACCATCGGAAAACATATATTCACTGAAGTTTTGAAGCAGCAACAAATAATTGTATGGCTGGGAGTCACCAAAACAAGAAAAATTGTATTAAAGGGTCGCCACAACATTAGCACCTGTTTTAAAAAGTCGCCGGATTAGGAAGGTTGAGAACCACTAGGCAAGGTCAACAAGCACAGATGTTGCAGCCTAGCTGTAAACCACAACACAGACTGCCACTGCCCTCTTAAGAGTGAACATGAATGAGGTGAACAAATTAGGAATGACACTGATTGAGCTAGCAGCACACGACAGCAAAGAATAGGATGACATGAAGTTGGGCCTGTGCTCCAGTGGAAAATAAAGGGGAAAAGACAAGACAGACGTGCAATGACCTGAGAAACAAAGGGAACCGGGTGACATCTGTAACAAGCTAGACTTTACTTGTCAGGTTGTATGTGTACCTACTGCCTGAAATGACATTCAATTATGTTCAGCAAATGTGACTGCTGTCAACAACAACAAACACCTAAATATGATCATCGATGAGAGCAAATGTCAGGGCAACTCCAGAAATATCACCAGACCGGTAGCAATCCTTTGACTGACGGACTCCAAATATGGCCTATGGGGGCAGATCCCAGTAACCAATTTAGGAATAAACTGCTCACTTCTTCCGTAGTGTCCCCCCAAGCTAAGCTACATGATCTAGCTGAATGTCAACGGTCATAGTAGTGGAAGCTAGGAGAAGACAATTACACTGAGAATTGTTAACAATTTTCTGTTAAAAGTCAACAGGTAAACAGGGGACGTCATATTTACATCAAGAATTGTCAAACATTTTCTGTTAGAAGTCAGCAGGTAAACTGGGAACATCACAATTACATTGAGAAATGCGAGCAGTTGACCGCTAGAAGCCAGTCAGTCAATAAACTATAAATAACCATAATTACATAATATCAACAATGGACTGTTATAAATCGGTAAACAGAACACCACAATTATACCAAGAATTGTCAACAAGTTACAAGCTAGACCGCTGTCTTGGTAAACAATAATGTTCGAAAGATCATCATCACCATCATGTAGCAGGTCCTTTGCAGATCGTCCCTCTCACCAAAGTCTGCCTGAAAGAAACTTGGTCTCTTGCCAGTTCTCCCGCTCATGCACTTTCACATTCAAAAGATACAAGGTAAAATTTAAAATATAATCGCATAGCCAAGAGAACCTCAGCAGCTGGTGTAATTCCCTGTACGCGAAGTGCTCATGTGTTCAAATCCCACGGAGATGAGATTTTAAACCGACCTTGGTATTTCTTATGAGCTTAGAATAAAAATGGGTACCAGGAAATGCTGTGTGAGACAAAGGCAAGCAGCAAATATACTATGTCACCTATCAAGTCTCAGTTCATAAACAATATGGAGGCAGCAGCATATAAACTACTAATATGGATGCCAAAACAGGTCTTTGTTTACAAATAGGCACAAATCAAAAGTCTGACTGGACTACAGGTGTTAGTTTTAGCCTTTACCTATCTGAGAAGCTAAATACTGACTGGGAGCTACGGCAGTGCAGTGGCTAGATGCTTGTCCACCAGTCTTAAGTTCTTGGGCTCAAATCATCTATAAGCAGATTTTTTTTTTTAAATAAAAGATACTGGCTTCTTAACTGACCCAGTTTAAAATTGAAATGTTCTTCGAAATAAAGGCAGCAGGCATTTTGTTTTGAATATTACCCAACAGGTCTATAGAAATGAGTCTAGCATAATTTGCCTGATGCACTAATAGTGTTTAAAGGGACTTGCTTGCCTGATGCACTGCTAGGGTTTAAAGGGACAGCATACATTTGTTAAAACTTAACTACTGACCATGTAAAATAAAAGGTGATAGTAACATCAGAATAAACTAGCCCATATTAGCTTCAACCAACTAACAGCTTGATGTCCATTTTAACAGGGCACCAGACTGACTAACACACATTACAATTTTCATCTCTGCATTTTTGAGACTCATGACATGCATCAAAATACATCACAACAAATGTGTAAAAATATGTCAGCATATGAAGAGCCATTCAAATACCTACAAATAAGCTACAAACATACACTGACTGGTGCCCCTACAGAAAAGAGGGAACAAAAGTTATGACAGAATCACTAATGCAGAGCTGTGGGAGAGACAGCTAACAAATGATTTATTGACTGAGAGATGGGGAACAGATTGTGGCACTGGATAGAAAATACTGAGAAAGTCTGGTGATAATATAACTAAACTGTCTGCATATTAAATTTCAGAGACAAACCAATATAGGCCTGGAGACAAATAATAATGGTCAAGAGATTTAGTGCTAGGAATAAAACAGATGGAGAGGAAATGAAGTGAAACAGATGTTATAGTATCTCAGACCAAGGTACAAGATATAACAATAATAGCACTGGACTAAAACTGATCAAAACTGTGTGAGGCGGTGCTGAAAAATTAAACAGGAATTATTAGCCATGTTAAATCTAACGATTGGAACTTGGGATTAAGACAGAGAAAAGTGTTGAAATTATGACTGCGCTTGTCTAGTCAGTGAAAGAAGAACCCCTTTCAAGCCACTGGCTCATGATGCTAGATAGATATTTGTATTGACTAGTCAGCACTCAACAGGACATGGTCATGCTGGCCACTTTTACTTTCCAGAATACTTGCTGGCACCCATTTCAGGTTGAGTCAAAACTTGGCCCATGACAAGGAAAAAAACAAAACCCAAGACATTTTGGCCAACAAAGGCAAATATCCAACCAGTGCATGGACACCCACCCCTTTACTCTTGTAACTAGTGCCAAATCATTCAGCAGATTCACCAAAAATGACTCAAGCCAGTGGCAAATAAAAAGTATATCCACCGGCTGACAGAAAAATTGTGGTTGTTTGCCTGCTTCTGTATTTTGGTCTCGTTCCAAAAATTGAGTTTTGTGTGTGAACATCCGTTTTACACTTTTGGCCTATTTGTATGCAGACTGTTGGTTCCAACCATCTCAGATGCACTTCAAATGAAACATCCGTATTTAGTCGCTTTTTATGACGTGACCGTTGAAACTTATGTCTATGTTGAGGGGCAGTGGTTCTAGTATTCTCCCCTCAAAATAGGGACTCGGAATCCATCAACAGGAAAACAAGACATACATAATATTGAAATATAATAAAGAAAATTGAGAAGGCTAAATCAAATCCCACAGATGCTATATAAATCAGATGCAACAGACTATTCCCAAGTCAACTTACCAATGCCTAATGACATTATCTTTCTAAAAATTCTACTATATGAAAAGCATTCTCCATTGGTTTTTATTTAACATTCTATAATCACTGTCTTTCCTCTGTAAATGTTTCATTAAAGTTAATAAATTCTTTAGATTAAAAAGTACACAATCAGTTCTGGCTTCATATTACACACACACAGTTAAGGCCGCTTAAGGTGATCATGGATGTGGCAAATTTCTGTTATGAAGAAGAATTTGTTTATCCCCTGCAATATGTCTTGCTCAAATTCTTAGCTGGAAAAGAGGAACCATTTACTGGCTGCCCCATGGTTTTGTATCAGGTCTGCACTGTATATGGTGTTTTGTAAACTTAAACAAAGGTGTTCAATATTTGCTTTGGTTATCCTCCAAATAATGGTCCCAAATTATCAAGGCCGAAAATATACCCCAAAAGGGTCTCAGTCATATGTAAATTGCGGACCTCTTTTAGCAACTAAACAGCACACCGCAGAGATTATCTCCGCTACGTGCGGCGCAGAGCAGGGCTAAACTAGATGGCTAAGACTCATAAGCAAATCAAATAGAGGAAGCTGCATGAGATGCGGTAGCTGCTGCTCATGAGTCCCAGCCATCTAGTTTAGCCCCGCTCAGCACGTAGTGGTGCAGGAGATACTCTTTGCAGTGACTTTAACTTGGCGGAAGCTTTTTTGCGGTATGCTGTGTAGTAGCCGGAAGAGGTCTGCAATTTACATGAGACTCAGGCCCTGCTTCGGGTATATTTTCGGCCTCGATAATTTGGGACCGTTATTCAGAGGATAGCCTTTGCTTTGGAACATACATTTCAATATGATAAAAATTAATCATAAAACAGGCTGTAGTAATGTTAATTTATCATTTACTGGTAAGTTACTGATTTGTCTGAAATAAATACTACCTATCCCTAAGTCTAATCACCATCCAATGATTATGTAAATTACGGACTATAGTTCGTTTAACAATTTATAAACACACTTGCAAGTCATTTTCTCAAAAAGTGCCTGTTAGATTGCAATGATTTTTTGCATGCAGCCTTTAGAATATTCATGATGTAAAAACTGTGGTTTTCTTTAGTCCACAGATGCTCAGGATGCTGAATATCAGCCAATTTCTTTCATCTTTTCAAACCATTGTAAATAAGTTGGAGTGAACTTTTAGAGTTTACAGTGAACGTCTGAATTTCCAGTTGTATTTTTTTTTAAATCAGAGGTATGTCTTCATTATACAATGACAGGTGAAGTAAATTTATTTGTTGTAATTTATGTTGAATTGAGTGGAGCCGAGTCATGAAAGACATCACAGCACTTGGGGCATTCTCATATGCACTCTGTCCCCATCTTCAGCAGCCAGCACAGAATTCCAATACTAAATGTACTGGACACAGTCTGATTATATGTTCATCTTGCTTTTCCTCTGAGTGCAGTGTGCCGGTCAGGCCAGTGTAGCATTCTCTCCAGACCATGATAATCTATTTTCTCTTCAGACTTGACAGTCGTCAACTTTCCTTTTCCTTCTTTGCTTGACATGAGTGCACTCTGTGTCCTGTCGAATCCATCGGTTTAATGATGTTCTATCCAGACCAAGCGCCAATCGTGTTTTCGTTTCTCTGGGTCATTAATATCACAATATAAATGACCCATCTTGGATTCCCTAAAGAAGTCCTGGTACAGTAAAATGGTAACCTTCTGCATAATTATAAATTTGCATTTCAAATTAATTTTGAAACTGATGTCTATGTCAGCTTTTATAAGCTAGCTATATAACACAATAACTCAACACTAATTTGTGGATGTGCTTTTGATCAAACAATCCAACCTTGACTGACAATGACGTCTTATTTTGGCTTCAGGTCACTAACAGTGTGACTTTGCAATAGAAAACATGAAATTATGCAGGTTTTCTTTAACCAGTGTGCATTTACTTCTTGAAACTAATGAAAATAAACCTTGCAATGGTCTACCAAGGGGGTTTCATGATAAACAGATATATCGTAAAGAATATATAGTTAACATATGATATTCTTCTTTAGTGAAAACGATATTTCCTTAACATCATGGATATTCTAAGGTTGCATGCAAAAAATCATTGTGATCTAACAGGCAGTTTTTGAGAAAATGGTTTGCTGTGTGTTTGCGAATTGTTGAACAAACTATAGTCTGTTAGTTACTATCTATATATGTCAGTAATTAAACATTACTTACCTTGGTTTCTTACAAACCATGTAGGTGATGACATAGGCAGAAAATTTAATAGTATCTTAAGACACAAAACTATATTCCTGGTAATGAAAGATACACAGTATTAAGTGTGTGGTAGAACCCCACTAAAGTGGGCAACTATGTAAAGTACTATTTGGCACAATATTAATACCAGGAGTGCGCTGAAAGGTAGTCCATAGTTGACTGATACTGCATTCGGGTAAATCACTTGCAGAATGATTCTAAGAGAATCTAAGAATCCAGGTTGGTTGCTCATTTTCATTTGCTGTAAAGCCTTTTTTACTAGTACTATTATTATTTAAGTAATTTAATTTAAACCAACATTGAGTGCTGACTTGCATTCAAAACATTTCTCTGCTTTAACAATATATTTATTAAACTTGTGTAAAGTATAACACATACCAAGAGACTTTTAACAAGTAGCCTGTTCGCTATGAGGTTCATTCTATAGAGTAATACTAATATATTAAGTCCCAAAACTAAAACAGTACTCAGTACTTGAGCACTGACCCAGCAAAAAAACGATTGCACCACTAATAATGTATTTTGTTCCTTGATTGATTGATTTTTTTTTTTACTGAATACTGAATACTTTATGAAACGCGAGGTTTTTAATTTATTCCACGACTACCTAGGAGCAACACAACAGCAACACAACACTTACAATAACGTCTATGCTACGATGTAGTTAATGTTATACTGACCAACTTCCATTCAAGATACGATCATCGAATGGCTCCTCTTCTAACCAGCTATAATATAAATCTCGCATGATAGACTAGACTCAATGAAACATTAATAACTACCGTGCGAATTTATTCAATGAAATCAATGCTTAATTAATAAGACCGGATGTGGACATTTTATCACTTAGATTACGAAACGAAAACCAACTTTAATTACACCAACAGTAATGCTAGCGTACTACTAACCAAACAACACTTCTGTTTTGACAAAACGAACCATTACCAAACTTCCATTCATGATAGTTGATACCACAGCTATCCATAGTAGCTATAGTACCCAACAAAAACTGTCTCGTGATAAAAACTAAGATGCTTTTAACAAACAGAATATAAATTAACCATCCATGCGAATTTATGAGAATATAAAAAAATATATAGCTAAGGTGTATTATCTGGTTTTGATCATACTTTAATTCTAATTACCACTACAGACACCAACTATAGAGTAGTGACCAAACAACACGTCCGTTACAGTAAACCAACTTCCATTCATGACACGACTTAGATTTTATATACAATTCTATCACCTGATAAACAAAAATAACTTTAAACACACAGCACTGTATTTAACATTTAAATTAAATAAACACTAATTATAAAACCCAAAGTGTATTTATTTCGCAGACTAGGAAACACAAACACTACCAACTTTAATTCACCAGCGACCCGAGACATGCCACACACAGGGAGCGGGTGGGGGACGGGGGAAGAGAGACAACACTGACCTTAGCCTCGCCATCTCATTGGTCGGCATGTGGTTCCCGCCATGTAGAGCTAGGCTCTAGCCACCGGTAGAAAGTTTCGCACACACAAACAACATCCCCACCCCACCCCTCCCCCTGTACTAGAAAGAAATTGACGGAGTACTTGCGGAGTTGACCTAGTTAGCCATCCGTGGCGGTTGGTAGCCGATAGTCTTTGACAGATTAACCTCACGGAGAGGAGAGACCAGGGAACTAAACTTAGCTTCCATTGTTGTCCAGCGTCTTCTTGTTTTGTGGCAGTTGAACTTGCCTAACCCCTCTCCATACTACACTACCATCCACCCTGTTGACTGTTCTCTTTTTCAGAACATTCAAGACGGTTTATTTACAAGATTAAACGAATATATGTTATAATAATAACACCATAAAAAAATATAGTAGTGGATTCTGGCTTTACCAGTGGCCTATTTGATTGACTTGTCAGGAAATTTTGTTGAATGAAAATCATTCTTAACCCTCTTAGCACGGACGGGCCGATTATCGGCCGGCGGATGTCTGGCCAAAAACACGGAACGGCCGATGATCGGCCCGATCGTGTTTCGCCTCGAACCGCTAAGAAATCTCCTACTTTGAAACACTGAAAGTGATTCATTTATATTAACTGCGGTATCAGCTTTACACATGGCGACTTTCGAGTGTTTGGTATCGAAGTGAAAATTGTTGTTGAATTTTTTTAGATAGTGACCTGAACCGCTAAAAGTATCTCTGACTCGTATGTTTCTGCCCCCTAAACTTGATGTTGATAAAACATTTGAATCAAGTGATGACACTAGTTCTGTTGATACTGATGCAGGATTTAGTGTTAGTAGTAATAGTGGGAATCATATGGGGACGCTGTTGTGTTCAGACACAGCCCAACCATGGCTCAGGGTATATCCACCCGAAGGTGTTGACACTACTCCGGCACATCCATTTCTAGTGCTGACTGATGGTGAAAAAACACATGTCACCTAAAGATATTATTGCTGTTTCAAATATATATACCTGTTTTTTGACTATTGAATTGCTTACAACATTTGTAAAAAGGCCTAAAAGATCAATAAAAAGATTTCAAATTAAAAAAATATTTGTTTTTAGTTTTATGTTTCAAGCATTGAAGTTGAAAATTCAAATTCATATTTTCTTTTTTTAGATATGCAAATGAGATAATTTGCATATACATCAATTAATTGTAACGATATTGTGAAAATCACGAACTTCAATCTATATCCTTCAAATAGATATATTATTTCATAGGGGTCAGAATAACAGAAATCTGTCAAAAAAATTAAATAAAGTAATAACCAAATTCACTGAAAAAATGCTCCGTGTTTTAGGCTAGACCTCTGAAAAACTTCCCGTGCTAAAAGGGTTAATATACGAGCACAATCCTCACCAGCTGAACGACAACACTGGAAATGATGAGAGCAGCTATATGAAGTAAAAAAAAACAGTCTAGATATCGGATCTATGCATCGAACTAAGACGCAATACAGCAAACATATGTCTTGTTGAAGAAACGAAAATGTACACGCGATCTGGCTCTGTGGGTTCAGGCCCTGACATAACCAGACTTTTTTTTTTCGTCGACCCAGCCTTAAATGGGTAACAGGTAAAAGTCATGAGAAGCAAAGACAACCGGCTTGATGTTAACCACATCCCAGTGCCGATTAATTTATAAAACTATAGGTATATAGCCCTTTATGTCCAATACGCCTGAAGGCGTGGAAAAGGGTCCTTTACTTTTTGTATGTGTGTGTGTGGCCTAAATGTTAGTGGGTCGGCTCTGTGGCTAAGTCGATGCGAACGCTTCGTAATGCCGGGGTGCCGGGTTCGATCCCAGCTTCGGGCCATGCGCCTTGCGTTGGTTTCGACAGTGGTATCAGGGGGCCGACCGTGCAAAGCAATGGCAAACTACTGGACGTAAATTTGCCTAGAGAAATCACACAACAGCCAGGGGCTGCTTGGGTTCGTTCTGCAAAGCCCTGTAAAGGATACGCAACTAACCAAATGTTAGTGGAACCGCTTCAAATCGACCTACAGAAGCTCGATTTCCGCGGCGGGCGGTTGAGAAACTTCAAATTTGTAGGGTTCGTCAAACTTACAAGTTGCAATACGAAAAAGAAGACTGTCAGTAACAGTAGGAGTCCAGTATGTTATCCCTGCTGAGAAAGAAGAACATCGAACGTACACAACAACAAAAAAACAAATTTATCGTCACTATGTGCGATTACATAACTCTGCAAACACCCACCCATCTTCATGTGTTCTTGATACCAGGGCTGCCAATAGGATTTTTTTTTTTTTTTGGAAAACCCAGCTTCGCTAAAAAAAAAAAAAATCAATACAAAGAACCAAAAAAAAAAAAAAAAACCCAGATTGTTAAAATGTACAAAATCTATAGTTACGAAACGAAACATTTACCACTTTTATATAAAGGATATATTAAAAAAAAAAAAGATTTCCCCAGATTTGGAGTCAGGGCCAGTTGTAGATGTTATAAGGTCGTTAAAAGTGGCGGTAACATCACGTAGTATGGGCCAGTTGTAGATGTTATAAGGTCGTTAAAAGTGGCGGTAACATCACGTAGTATGGAACGCGGGATATCGCGGGTGATAGTGTAGGAGACTAAGCAACCTGACATTCTTGTAAGGGAAAATCGCGCCTGTGAACGCATCATTGAACGGCGAATCACGGTGTCCATGGTGCGAAAAAAAGTGACGTACCAATAACAGATTCGAAATACTAAAGATATATAAACAAATACTTTTATGGAGAATTTATATACATTGTTAAAGCGGACTTCTTTTTTCGTTTTCTTCATCCACATGGAACAAAACAACAGGCACAAGAACATTTAGATATATCACTACACGAAACAACACAACTGCTGCACAACACTGAAGAACGCTTGGGTGTATAAATACATGGAACAACACAACAAGCACAAAAACACTTCGATGTATCTCTACATGAAACAATACAACAGGCACAAGAACATTTAGATATATCACTACACGGAACAAACACAACTGCTGCACAACACTGAAGAACGCTTGGGTGTATAAATACATGGAACAACACAACAGGCACAAGAACACTAGGATATATCCCTACATGGAACAACACAGCAGGCACACGAAAACTTGGATGTATAAATACATGAAACAACACAACAAGCACAAAAACACTTCGATGTATCTCTACATGGAATAATATAATAGGCACAAGAACACTACAAGAATATCACTACATGGAACAACACAACAGGCACAAGAACTCTTGGATGTATCACTACATGGAACAATACAGCAGGCAAAAAATACTTGGATGTATTTCTAAATGGAACAGCGCAACAGGCGCAAGAACACTTGGATATATCACTACAAGGAACAACACAACAGGCACCACAACACTTGATTATTTCCTTACATAAAACAACACAGCAGCACAAGACCACTTTGATGTATCACTATGTGGAACAACACAACAGGCAAAAGAACACTTGGATATATCACTACATGAACAATATAATAGGCACAAGAACACTTGGATATATCACTACATGAACAATATAATAGGCACAAGAACACTTGGATATATCACTACATGAACAATATAATAGGCACAAGAACACTTTGATATATGATTGTACCACAACATGGAACAACACAACAGCCACAAGAGCACTTTTATATATCACTACATGGAACAACACAAGAGCCGAAGAACACTTGATTGTACCACTGCATGACAACGGATCGAAAGTCGGAAATCCAGGAGCTATTGAATCGATAGCATCACAAGTACACAACAACGTGAAATTAGGCCACAGTCTGTGTAAGCGATAGCTTGCTGATTGCTGTTCCGTGAGCAGTACCTTTATTCAAGAACTTAGTTGCCACTACGAACTAGTGTTTTGTAATTAATTCAAATAATTGTAAATATATTTGTAATTAATATAATTATAGTTAGGTAAGCCTTATTACAGGTTTTCAAAAACAGAGTCTTACGACGAATCTTTGGACCCATTTAAGATGCAAACAGCGGGGAATGGAGAAGCAACAGCGAAATTCATTATCTGTTTAAATCACCAATGATCACTGGCATCACAAGAACTAATATACTGAAATGGTTGGGGCATACTGAAAGAATGTCAAATGACAGAAAAGTGAAAACTGTATACACAAAGGAGATGAATGGTCGTAGACCACGAGGCAGACCAAGAAGAACATGGAGAGATAATGTCTAGACAGACCTGCAAACACTTGGTGTTACCAACTGGAAAGAGAAGACCAACCAGAGAGATGAATGGAGGCGATTGATATCTGCAGCAATGAACCTCAAAGGCTCGGAATGCTGAAGAAGAAGAAGTTATAGTTAGGTATAGTTAGTTGCAAATCCTTTACAGTGCGTCACAAACCATCCCCAGCCTTAATTTTCTGTTTGTAGTTTGACCAGTAATTATACATCCAGTAGTTTGCTTTAATCTCTGTTTGTCTATATAGATGAGAAAGTGAATTCTTAAAAACTATAAAAATCCAATCTTGATATACTTAAGTGAAGTTTGGTAAATTAGTGAAAACCTATTTGGAAGCTGTGGAAATGTGGTTTTATAGACGAGTGATAAGAATACCCTGGTGTTACACGATGTTCCAATTTCATATAAAGCCACACTTTCTGCATCTCGTCTGAAAGTTGAGAATACAGTCGAAATGTGTTGATTCTTGGCAAGATTTTTATGATAGTTTCCCCTCAAAAATTAAGATAGCCTGTTTTATACGGACATGATCCAAGGATCCCGAATGTTAGCAAATAGAAACCATTGGCGACAAATTCCAGAGATTGCAAAAGAAGGTCAATTATCAATGTGTTGATTAGGGTAAAATAAATTAACCATATCAGAAAAAGACAGTCGTGGGATACACGAGAAAAATTATAGGGGATTAGGTGTTGGGAGGTAGGGTTCCAACAGCTTACAGATTTCTTAAAGGGAGCTCTGAAGAGTCACACGTCTTGTTTGCGTGCCTAATAATAATAAAACGCTTAAGGCAAATAAATACACTTTTATTTTTTGACATAATATGAGACTCATTTTGTAAACATTGGAACATTTTGAATTTATATACATGAAGGGAGCTCGGGGCAGCTTAACCCCCTCACAAGCTAAAGGAGGATAAGCCCCCCCCCCCCCCTTCTCCAACATTTTTCCCCACGCGACAAATTTTAGAAGGCTCAAGACGAGCGCTTGATCAACGTTGCCATAATCGTGAACACTGAGCGATAAAGAAGGAGCAAGAGGCAGAATTCATTTGGTGACGGTTGGGTTGAAAATGTGGCGTCAAAGGCAGGGGCGCAGGTACCAGGGGGAGAGAGCGGGAGAGGCTTAGGCTACTTAAGCTCCTTCCACGTCCAATTTTAGATTGGAGCTTAGAGTGCCCTAGTTTATTAGTGCATCAGAAAAATTCTACCGCTGGATAGAACACACGTTTAAAAAAACTGGGAACAATATAAATATCATGTATTTGCACTGGAACCGACAGGGGCATGGAAGTAAAGGCAGACCCCCCCCCGCCCCCCTAAAAAAAGAATGAGCTGCATGTAATAGCAAAGGATAGGATGACTTGGTGTGAGTTGGTTGAGGGCCTATACTCCACTGAGAGAAAAATAGAAGAAGAAGAAGAAGAAGAAGAAGAGAAGAAGAAGAAGAAGAAGAAGAAGAAGAAGAAGAAGAAGAAGAAGAAGAAGAAGAAGAAGAAGAAAGAAGATGAAAAAGAAAAGGATAAAGAGGAGGAGGAAGAAGAAGAGCAAGAAGAAGAAGAAGGAGAGGAAGAAGAAGGAGAAGAAGAAGGAGCCGAAAAGGATAAAGAGGAGGAAGAAGAAGAGCAAGAAGAAGAGGAAGAAAAAAAAGAAGAAGAAGAAGAAGAGGAAGAGGAAGAAGAAGAAAAAGGGGAAGATGAAGAAAAAGAGGAAGAAGAAGAAGAGTAAGAAGAAAAGGAAGAAGAAAAGGAAGAAGAAAAGGAAGAGGAAGAAGAAGCAGAGGAAGAGGAAGAGGAAGAAGGAAGAAGAAGAAGAAGAAGAAAAAGAAGAAGAAAAAGAAGAAGAAGAAGAAGAAGAAGAAGAAGAAGAAAAAGAAGAGGAGGAGGAAGAAGAAGAAGAGGAGGAAGAAGAAGAAAAAAGAAGAGGAAGAGGAAAAAGAAGAGGAAGAAGAAGCGGAGGAAGATGAAGAGAAAGGAGAAGAAGAAAAGAAGAGGAAGAAGAGGAGGAAGAAAAATAAGAGCAAGAAGAAGAAGAGGAAGAAAAAAGAGGAAGAAGAAGAAGACAAAGAAGAAGAAGAAGAAGAAGAAGAAGAAGAAGAAGAAGAAGAAGAAGAAGAAGAAGAAGAAGAAGAAGAAGAAGAAGAAGAAGAGGAAGAAGAAGAAGAAGGAGACGAAGAAGAAGAAGAAGAAGAAGAAAAAGAAGAAGAAGAAGAAGAAGAAGAAGAAGAAGAAGAAAAGGAAGAAGAAGAAGAAGAAGAAGAAGAAGAAGAAGAAGAAGAAGAAGAAGAAGAAGAAGAAGAAGAAGAAGAAGAAGAAGAAGAAGAAGAAGAAAAAAGAAGAAGAAGAAAAAGAAGAAGCAAAAATAGAAAAAAAAAGTCACAGGTGTGCCAGATCGACTGAACTTACAATTGGTATAGGAAAATACTCTGGGAAGCAAAGACGGCCGGTGTTGTTATCAACTACTTCATCGATATTTTAATGCTGAGTGGTTTTAAGACAAACGGGAGGTGAGAGATGTTGTTGGGGGTGGAGGGAGGTGACAGGTGAATAAACATGGGAAGACATTGACAGCTGCAAGAGTAGCACAGAATAGGATGACGTGGCGACAACTGGCTGACTGTTTACGCTCTGCTGCATATAAGAACATTAGAATCGTGAGATGAATGGCTGATCTAGGAGGTCCGCAACTGAACTTATAATCAAGTCACTGATTCAGACTCTTCGGGGTGTTGTGATCCAAGGTTGAATGCACTCATCAAGCGATCAACGTTCTGCGAGGTTAATCTACATATATATATAAATCTACATATATATATAATGAGAAAATTAATCAACGGCAACGCTGAATGGCCGTTCTCAGTAATGGCCGCTGACTCCAGTACAGGTACTAGAGATGCCTCTACAGAGACGGACGACCGTCCAAGTACTCAAGACGTTTCTATATAAACGAATGAGAGTCCTCAAACTAAAGAGATCTACCCAGACGCAGGACAGTCCTCAGCCCGAGCCAGCCCTTGAAGAAATGGATGCCTGTGAAGAAGAAATGCCAGATCCTGCTGTCCTCAGACAGCGGGGGGTAGAACAAATAATTGATTCCGCACATGAGCAAGGCAAGGTTTTCTTCTTTTCTGGTCTACCATCCTTACAACTGCTGAGCACGATGGCTCATTTCAAGCATTTGAGACAACCCTTGAGGTAGCTGCACCTACAAGGAAGACCTTTTTTGCGCTGGCTGTCAAGAAGGACCAGTAAGTCAAGTAAAAGACCAGCTGTTCAAAGCAGAGGCAAAGACAATTTGTTTCGAAGAATTTTCTGCCTTTTAGCGTAGTTCTTTTTCAAAGGCCCTTTTCAGGGCAACCACAAACTTCAACTTCTATTAGGATTTTGGTTATTATGTGGATAAAATACCAGTAACATAGTATAGATAAGAGTGTGAACTAGTTGGAGAGGCAGAGAGCGAAGGAGAGAAAGGTAAATTGCCGACGAAGAGAGAGTGAATGAGAAAGACGGAGATGTGAGTGCAGAAGGAGTGAGAGAATGACATAGAAAAATTGATAGAAAGACGGGTGGCTGAATAAGACAGAATGCTATAGAAAGATGGAGAGAGTTGACCAAGAAGTGAGGGAGGAGCGACATGAAAAAGCCAGTCCTCGCTCCACCATCTTCCTGAGCCACCTGAGTCTTCCTTCTTGAGCCAGCCACCACACCATGTGTACGAGCGAACAGCGTGGTACTCATCTTTCGGTACTCTTCTTGCCTGATGATGCTGGGGGAATCGAAGTCACATCTTTTCTGTTGTTGTTTTAAGAATGTCTGTGTTTCTGAGTGACGATATGAGTGCTGTGACATTATTTATGAGTTCTGTGACTGCGTGAATTGTGTGTGTCCTCCTCCTCCACCACCATCAACCAGTATGTGTTGTGATATTTCTATGTGGTGTGACTTCTGGTGGGATGTGTTACTTATTGTATGCTAATTTATGTGATAATTCGATATTTCTATATTATGTGGTATGTTGTGCTACTTGTGTGTGACATTTCTATATGTTGGGTGACTTGTTGTGTTGTGGTGTGTGTTAACGAATTTTGTTGTGTTGTGGTGTGTGTTAATAAATCTATGTGTGATATTTCTATGACTTGTGGTGTGTTGTATGTTGTGTTACCTGTTTGTGTTGTAGTGCGTGTTAATTTTACGTTTTGTGCGACTGATATTTATTTCTGTGTTGTGTTTATGCTATTTAAATGTGTTGTGTGAACTTTGTTTAAATTTTTTGTGGTCATTAAATCGCATCCAAGATTCGATCCCCCTCCTCCGTGGTCCCACTATTTCTAGATTCCTGTCTACTGTTAACTGAGCTATCGTGGTCATACAGATACCAGCTGAATATCGACTTATTAGCAATCAACGCCAAGTAAACTTAAGTCTGCGGAATGTCAACCTCATAATCAAATCCATAATCCGCATTATTTTATTCACAGAATGCAATACTTATCATCTATATCTTTAAGACTATCATATCTTTCGTTTATATTGATTTTATAAATTGACATTAGAAAAAACAAGAATTTATCCAGCAGCGATGATTCAATTCAATAGGTGTTTTGGTCTTTTCCCATCGATTATAATTAGACATAATAAAAGAAACTCTCCACACAGAACACAACCGAGCTGTGATTTTATGACACAATCTTATCGAAATTTCTCTTATTATTCACTTTACAATTTCTATCGCAGTCCAAATTCTTCTTCTTCTTCTTCTTCTTCTTCTTCTTCTTCTTCTTCTTCTTCTTCTTCTTCTTCTTCTTCTTCTTCTTCTTCTTCTTCTTCTTCTTCTTCTTCTTCTGCGTTCGACATCAGTCATGCTACACATTGAGTCCCGTCTGGGTCAAAAATAGGATTGTGCGTTTAAGGTCGCCACCGGTCCCCCATAACTTCTCTCGCAATGTGGATCCCCTGGGCCAGATCAACAGTCTTTGCTTGGAGAGGTAAGGGCAGTACTGCAGTGTGTGCTCAGGGGTCTGTCTTTCTGCTCCACAATCACAGACAGCAGATTCTTTTATGCCTATCCTGTGCAGTTCAAATAAAAGCATATACATAATTACATGATATATAAATAACAAATATATACTCCGAGAACTCAATTAACACAATAGATCCCCATTAATATCCTAAGGATTCATCAGGAGATTTTTGAAAAATTACTACTACTACTCGAGAGTTGACAGAATGATGAAGAGCCCGTTCAAATGAAGCTTCAAAGGCTTCACAGATCACTTAAATTAAGTGTAGTGTACTCGCTGGGACAAAAACATACAAACTTCATTAAGATTAACTGAAATTAATAACTTATATAAATAAGTCAAAAACAAAACAAACGACAACGAGAAAGATACAGAATAGATTAGAATTCATAATATACATGTTGTGAAGTTTAATAAAAAATGTCAATTGAACACACAAAATTCAAAGAAAGATGTAGAATTCATTAGGTATAATTTGATTTTAGAAGTCAAAACAATTTCATTATTATCATTATCATCAGGTGCCTTGCCGAATGGTTCGGGCGATCATATCTATCCAAAATCTGCGATCTCCTGCAGTATGTATCAGTTCGTGTGCTGACACACCTCCATGCCATGCAACAAGACTCAAGAATCTTCTCTCGTTGTCTTCGTCTATCCATCCTTCCACAGGTCTTTCCAGTAGTCACAACATGTTCTATTTTCCTTCATCTCATAACATGGCCGAAAAATGATGGCTGTCTCCTTTTAATGTCTGTGATAAGATGTCTTCGGACTCCCGCCTCTTTGAAAACCTTTTAGTTGCTTTTTTTTTTTTACAAATGGGAATAGTTATCAATCAAGATAAGACAGAGTACATGAAAGTAACTAGACAGGGAAATGATATAAAGTCTGGCCACATGCAAGTCCATACTATGAAAATCAAACGAACGGAAACATGTAAGTACTTGGGTGCAAACTCCAACTGCTCCAACATGCTGAGAGAAGAAATACAATTTAGACTACAATCTGGAAAAAAAAGGAAAAAAGATGAAGTCTTTTTACAGGTTTTCGAAAACAGAGACTTACGATGAATCTTTGTACCCTTCTAAAGAGGCAAACAGTGGTGAATGGAGAGTGAGAAGCAACAACGAAATTCATAATATGTTTAAATCACCCTCATCACTGGCATCATGACAGCTAATAGAATGAAAGGGTTGGGTCATATTGAAAGAATATCAAATGACAGAGAAGTAAAAACTGTATACGCGAGTGAAATGAATGGTCGTAGACCACGAGGCAGACCAAGAAGACGATGAAGCGGTAACGTCCAGACAGACCTGCAAACACTTAGTGTTACCAGCTGGAAAGAGAAGGCCAAACAGAGAGATGAATGGAGGCGGGTGATATCTGCAGCAATGAAACTCAAGGGCTCGGAACGCTGAAGAAAAAGATGGTGATATCTGCAGCAATGAATTTCAAGGGCTCGGAACGTTGAAGAAGATGGTATTTAAAGCATTCTTCTGTAAAACCACATCTCTGAGGCCTCAAGAAATTGTTTGGCCTGCTTATCGATTGGCCAGGACTCACAGCCATATGTTAAAACTGGATGTATGTAGCAAGCAATAATTCTTTTTCTGATCTTCAATGACAGATAAGATGGTTCGGTCATTTAGTAAGAATGCAACCAGAACAACTACCAATGCAGGCGCTACACATGAAAGGATCTAAGTGAAGTGAAAGCCAGAGGCCCCCCTAGAAGAAGACGAACTGATGACATTAAAGAGCTTCTAAATCGACACGGAATGACAATAGCCATTGCAGCCCATCAAGCAATGGATCGCAAACTGTTCCACCCCACAACGCTTGACGGCAGAAGTGCAAACTGATGATGATGATTATGAATTTCGTTGCTGTTTCTCACTCTCCACTCCCGCTGCTTGCATCTTAGATCGGTCTAAAGATTCATCATAAGACTCATTTAAAAAACAAATACGTACTAAGGCTTTCTAAGGCGTTGCGAGTGCACTTCGTGATGCCAGGGTGCAGTGATCGATCCCAGCTTCAGGTGATTTGGCAACAGACCGTCTTGCGTTGGTTTGGACATGATATGGAGAGTCGACCTTACAGTGGCAATTGCAAACTGCTGAACGTAAATTTGCAATGGTCTCCACAATCCACTGCACCATGTAGATTAGCCTCTGTATAAAGAGAGATTCCAGAGGGATTCTTTGGCACAGATTTTAAATTCATTGCTCAGGTTTTGTTTGTCTTGATATTTTCGCTCAGTTGCTTCATAGTTTGCAGGTCTTAGTTTTCGTGCTTTCTGTCATGCATTCGAAGCCAATATTTTTTGCTTTCTATGCCTTTTCTACCTGTTCGTTACACCACATTCGTATCTTTGATGGCTATTTGGCGCAACAAATGCAAGGTACCAACCTGATCTTTATTGGACGTATATTTGAACGCGTGTCGTGGTTTCAGTTGCTTAACAGTCTGTCCCTTTGGGGTGAGAACAACGTATGGCAGATGATCACTTTCTTGAGCCCCAAGAACATCCCAGCGCACTGTGTGTGTGTGTGCACATCAGTACTGGACGCTAAAGATAGGCCCATCACTTCATTCGAGTCTTCGGCTCTCTCTGCTAAATTTTGTGGCACGATCATAGTTGAAAACGGTGAAGCTAATGTTTAGCAGGGCCTGACTCAGTGCAACTTCCTGTCTATTTCTTGTCTGATTTCCCCATTCTTTTGACCGAGCGTTAAAATCACCAGCTATTAAACATTTTCTGTTATACTCTTCCAAATCTGCTAGACACAGCTAAAAATGGGTACGAGGTAAAGTCCTGGTAAAGTAAAGGCGGCCAGCGGGAACTTAACCACTCCACCCGTCAAGTTTGTTTTATAAAATGTAGGTCTAGCCACGACCGGCTCCAGCTGACGAGCCGTTTCGCTGATACGTTAACGCAGCGGTTCTCAAACTGGGTACCGAGGCCATGGGGTGTCGTGAGCGTATGCCAGGGGTGCTGCATCAATAATCAAGAAAAGTCAGCTAAAAATTTTGAAATTTTTAAAGAAGTCTTGTAAATACTCATAAGTTAAAATTTAGTTGTCTTCCCTCGCTACTGTCGAAGATAGTGTTACATTGCTAAAATATATCAGTTTCCAGGACAATGAATGAATGAATCAATCAATCAGTCAATGAAGAATTGACACCACTGCACTCGGTACATTCCCACACGTGCTCCGTCTCCATACTAACAGTGGTCTAGCACTGTGTGATTAATATTCCTGAAAGCGTTAAAAAAAAAAAGAAGGTGCCATGGTAAAGAACATCTTCTGCTTTTAAAACTGGTGTCCTTCACATTGATCATCATTGCCTTTTTTTATTATTATTATTTGGTAGTACCATCATATAGCTTTTAAATACTCAGTCAATTTTTCATTTACATTTCATTGTCCATTAATATCTCATCTTCTGATGTTTTCGAACACAGTTGCGGTATCTTTTCTAATACCTGATAGCTCTTGTATCCTTTTGTACCTGTCATGTGTGTTTTTCCTCAATTTCTTTGCATTTACCATTTAACCAGGCTTCTTTCGCTGCTTTACGTATATAGACTGTTTCTCTGTGAATTTTTTTATATACATCTTAATTGTATTTACTTTTCTTCTAAGCTCCATAAGATCTAAAATATCCCCTGAAATCCATTTCTTCTTCGCTGACTTTTTGCTTATCGTAATCTTTTGATGTCTGTTGTTTTTTTTTTTTTTTTCTTCTTTATGTTCACCGGCTGTAAACTCCGGCGGAAAGTTTTTGTTGTTCGTCCACTTCTGGACTGCAGTCCTCTCTCAGAACCTGAGTATTGCGTGAGCATCCGTTTGACAGATCTGACTCATTTGTGTGCAGACTGTTGGTTCCTTGCCTCTCAGGCAGATGCACTCCGACTTCGAAGAAAGCTCCCAATTAGTCGACTCTTACAACATGCTTTTTGATAGGCAGTTGATTTTTTCTTGTTTTCCCTATAATAGGGCCCTGGAACCCACACGGGGATCTGTTCTATTGATTCACTGAATATTTGCAACTGTCCCCTCCACTTCTTATCTCTTCACTAGCACTACATCTGATATGAATAGCGATGGCGTATCTCTCACTCATTTCTTCATTCGGTTCAAGCAATGCTAAATTTAGTTGGATATTTCTAAGATCTCTTGATTTAGTGAGTGAAATTCGAACTCCGTCGCTATGCGAATAACAACCAGTGACGCAAAGTACAATACATCCTGACTCGGATGAGAATCCCCCAGATCAAGTCCCAGAAACCCAGTTCAGTCATAAGGCTGATATTCAAGTCCCCGACTGGTCAGTAATATCTCTCCCCTGAATGAGTGGGGGAGGGAGTGGGGGGGGGGGGGGGCGAAAGGAACTGAACCCAGAGGATCCGGCGCTAATGTTTTTGTTATCTTTCTTTTTCCTGTGCATTATTTTCAGTCTTAGTTCTGTATTCTGCCACGTCTTAATCCATGACTTGCTGACTTAAACCAAATGTGAAATGTTGACTTATAGTTGGCTGAAGTTGACTCGCGACGGTTCGACTCGTGTCTACTGACATTAAGACACGTATATACTGACATTAAGACACGTATACCTTGTTCCGCTTATAAACACTGGAAATACTTCTCTTCTGAAATCAGCACCTAGGTATGTTTTGTGATTCTTCTGTCTTTTATTCCTGGATAGAGCCTAGCTTTTCAGTTTACTATCACTAAGTTTTCTAATCTTTCTTCATCTTGTTCAGCTCAACATCATTTGTCTGCCAGGCGTCGAGGGGTGCTTATGTCTTTCCATAGGCCGCGGTCCATAGTATTCTAGATCAATTACACTGATGATATTCCTCCATGTCAATGATTCAGGCCGACAGCAATGGTTTCTCTTGGCATGTCTTTGACTCTTCTAGGGCTCATCTTTACAGCCATCACGATATTCTGCTGTGTCTCTCTTCTCATCTCGTGACCTAACAACACTGCCTTTGTTATAGATGTGTCCCCACACACACACGCACGCACGCACGCACGCACGCACGCGCACGCACGCACGCACGCATTTCCGGGCTGACACTGACACTTTCACCCCATCAGGACATCACACACACGATAAACACCCACACAAAGCACATCATACGCGCACACGCGCACCGTGGAGACGCTCACACGCGTTCACACACACACTGCACGCACACACACACACACTCACACACACACGTCCTAAAAAGGACACACACGACGCCGGGCACGCACACACATTCCACACACATCCTCACACTCACAACTTTACATTTGTTCACACATATTGAACACAAATACAGCGCACACTTAGGCACTCTTCCGGGCAGTTGTTCATGAATATTAACCATTCCGTACGCAGCAGCGCCCACACACAACTCACACTCACTCACACACACTCATGAATACACACAAGCACACATACTCGCACACGCGCAACAACTCGACACGCTCATTCACACATGAACAAGGATTCGCATACAGCAGCACACACACACCACAACTCATGCGTGTCACACACACACGCACGCAAGCACACACACACAGCATTGGTCTCAGGAACCACATCTCACACACATCACACACACACACACACACACACACACACACACATTGGTCACAGGAACCACACTCTATGTGTGTCTCATTTGTTCATGAATGTTAAACCATTCGTACACCATATCCGCAGCATTAGTCTCAGGAACCACAACTTTATGTGTGTCTCATTTGTTCATAAATTTTAAAGGATTCAGAAATACAGCAGCATTGGTCTCAGGAACCACAACTCTATGTGTGTCTCATTTTTTCATGAATATTAAAGGATTCAATGATACAGCAGCATTGGTCTTAGGAACCACAACTCTATGTGTGTATCATTTGTTCATGAATATTGAAGGATTCAGTGATACAGCATCATTGGTCTCAGGAACCACAACTCTATGTGTGTCTCATTTGTTCATGAATATTGAAGGATTCAGTAATACAGCAGCATTGGTCTCAGGAACCACAACTCTATGTGTGTCTCATTTGTTCATGAATATTGAAGGATTCAGTAATACAGCAGCATTGGTCTCAGGAACCACAACTCTATGTGTGTCTCATTTGTTCATGAATATTAAAGGATTCAGAAATACAGCAGCATTGGTCTCAGGATCCACAATTCTATGTGTGTCTCTTTTGTTCATGAATATTGAAGGATTCAGTGATACAGCAGCATTGGTCTCAGGAACCACAACTCTATGTGTGTGTCATTTGTCATGAATATTGAAGGATTCAGTAATACAGCAGCATTGGTCTCAGGAACCACAACTCTATGTGTCTCTCATTTATTCATGAATATTAAAGGATTCAGTGATACAGCAGCATTGGCCCAGCATAACAATTCAATACTTTTATGCTTAATGGTAAAAACTATTCGTTGTCATTAAGAGGTCCCTTGCATAACGTTGCTCTCATCACGGTCTGCCTGAAAGAAACTCGGTCTCTCGCCAACTCTCCCGCCTCGTCCACTTTCCTACCGAAGGTGTCACTTACATCTTGTGCTGTTCTTCGTGCTGTTTTGTCCCTATTTTCTGGTACATCGCCTTTCTGCTACTATACTTTCTGTTACCATTCTTTCTAATCCGCTGTGGCTAAAATATTTCAGTTTCCAGTACAATGGATGAATCAATCAATCAATCAATCAATGAAGAATTGACATCACTGCACTCGGTACATTCCCATACGTGCTCGTCCTCATTTTCAGCAACCAGCGAAGAGCTGTTATGCTAACAGTACCTGTTGCAACCTGATTAAAATACCGCCCCTATTTCACCTTTAGATTTTTATATCTTCCAGAAACTCTACACACCCACCATTGAATAATTTCAAAAGGTTCAGCTAGTTTAGTTCTCTACCAACTATCGACATGTTTAGCTCTCTCCCAATTCTCCACTTGTGTGGTTCTCTTCCAGATGTGATTCCACTATTTCAATCCCTCTTTTCATAGCAGGTATCAGTTGAATGTTTAATGTTTTACCGATATGTGTTTGGACGCTTCATTTTGCTTCCTCATCATCACTAGCTAGTGCCCCGCTGATACGCCTGTGCAGTCATGTTTCGTCTTCGCACGCGACTCCAGTACCACAGATCAAGTCAGTGTTCTTGTCCTACTCCATTCATATGGCCAAAACATTTAGCTATTTATCCCTTGGTCTTAAGCATCTGTCGTGCCTGTCGTCACCAGTTTCTCGAGTTCAATCCTTCTCTTAACATGTAAAAAAATTGTCTTTCACTAATGGCTGTCTTTATTGTTATTAATTTTTAGTAAAGAATAACATTTCCATGACTTAGTCATCATAATCTTGTTGTGGTTTCTCATTCAATAATCCAAGTTCAGCTCCTGATTGCAGCATATCATTGAGATGTCTCATTATTTGCCTATTTTTTTTAAACCCCTGATCGACTGTGGTTTTTATTTCGTTTTCATGTCATTTTTGACACAAATCATCTCCATTGCTACCAGTCTAATGGTTTTCTGCCCATAGTATCTCACGTCCTTTCACACTGTTGTATTGTTCTCTCTATTGTCCTTCTACGTCGGCTTCTGTGGCTTAGTCGTTGCGCTTCAAAATTCCGGGGTGCCGGGTTCTATCCCATTAGCAGACGACTTGTATTGCGTTGGTTCCGACAGTGGTACCGTAAGCCGACCATAGAGAAAGCAAATGCAAACTACTAAACCTAACATGTGCCTAGATGAACCTCAACAGACTAAAACCATGTGCCTAGATAAATCTCAACAGACCAAAACCAAGTGCCTAGATAAACCTCAATAGACAAAGAAATGTGCCCAGATAAACCTTAACAGACAAAGAAATGTGCCTAGATAAACATCAACAGACCAAAAATATGTGCCTAGATAAACCTCAACGGACAAAGAAATGTGCCTAGATAAACATCAACAGACAAAGAAATGTGCCTAGATAAACCTCAACAGACCAAAAATATATGCCTAGATAAACCTCAACGGACAAAGAAATGTGTCTAGATAAACCTCAACGGACAAAAAAATGTGCCTAGATAAACCTCAACGGACAAAGAAATGTGCCTAGATAAACCTCAACGGACAAAGAAATGTGTCTAGATAAACCTCAACGGACAAAAAAATATGCCTAGATAAACCTCAACAGACAAAACGAATGCTGGGGTTGGTTCTGCATTGCCCTTTTCCATGTTTTCTATAGTTGTCAACTATTTGATTTCCTATTTGCTATCGATTAGAAAGCTCTCCTTGATGAAGTTCCATGAACTAAAAGTTAAGGGTTTTTAAGCCTACTGGGTATATAGGGGTAGAAGCATATTTTATAGACCAATCAGCACTCCGTGGGTGATGAGGTTTAACATAACAGGGCCGCCTTTATTTCCCAGGACACTAGCTGGTACCCACTAGAGAAAGTGTCACGAGGCATTCTCCAAAATATGTTCTGCTTTTTTTTTTGTAATTTTTTTTTTCTCTCAATAATTGTACATTTAAAAAAAATTCTTTATTATAAAGTTTTACACTATTGCTTGTTAATATTTTTTTTTTCTTTAGGATTTGTGAGACGTCCTAAAAACTTACAATGAAGACAACGATTCCGTTTTTGTTATTCGTGGTTGCCTTTCTGCTTTTGAGCGTCGAAGTTCCAAGCTTCGACGCTTATCCTACAGATTTGAAAGAAGCTACGTTGGATGAACTTGACAGTGGAAGAGAAGCAAAAGAAGTGCTATGTAAGATGTTCGTCATAGGTTTATATGTTGGGACTGTAGAGTTGTGGTTTGTCTAACACATGATAATGCATGACACACTATGTGTGGTCTAGAATGCGAAAACATGAATTGATCATTGCAGTGTTGAGAGAACTGGACTCTTTCACTCGCAGTCTTTTCACAACCTCTGCATTTGATTGCTTCTGTTTCCTAAAATACGACCTATTCTTCAGTGTATCCACATTTCCAGAGACTTTCTAGCTCCTTGTTTATCGTCCAAGTTTCTGTACCTTGCAGTAGTAGGCAACCGTCAGTCCTGAGGGACCATGGAGCTGCGCTGCTGGTTTTGGGAAACAGTGTCTGCAATAACTGTAAAGTCCAGTGCTGGACTGTCGGTCTTTGTCCCACAGCCCACACCGAAACGTTTATACTCTATTAAACTAAAACTAGTTTTCTCTCAGACTGTCACGAAAAAAAAAAGTTCGCAGCGACGTTTTCGGAATCCCTAAACTCCATTTGTCTCATTTTTATTTGCTTTTCAAATGTTGTCAATGTTTGTTGCTGCTAATGTTTTCTCTGTTTTACAATATTTATATCAATATATTTTTGCAGCACCACCAGGTGAGTCACTGCTGAAATTGTTGTTATATTTAAATGTGTTAGTATACATTTGTAGTGTAAACAATGTTTATGTGTCAATTTTTAGGGAGCAGAGGTAACGTAGTGGCCTGCCGGCCTAAGGCCTAGATACGTACGGGAGCGGATTTTTTTGTTTGTTTTCAAATCTGACTTTGGTTTCCATTCTACCGAGCCTAAACTGGCTTTTAGGCAATATGCTAGGAAGTAAACTCGGCCAGAGTGATGTTGATCCCAAGACACATCGAGTGTCGATTGTCTTGTAACACTATCGGTCTATAGGACTATAGGTCGCTAGCATTGTAGGTCTAGCACTACATACCGGATGCGCTAAAGACGTGACGATGACCTTGTCCTTACTTACTTTAAATATATATATATATATATATATATATATATATATATATATATATATATATATATATATGTGTGTGTGTGTGTGGATGTGTGTGTGTATGTGTGTGTAAACAACATTAAAAGTCTATGGTCAAGCTTCAACAAGAAAATGAAAGTAAAAATTTTGAGAGCATGCATCTTCCCTGTAGCAACTTCAGAATGTTACTCGTTGAATATTACTCGAGTTCTTAAGGAGTTGAGTTGGGTCAAGAACTAACATCACAGCACTCGGGGCATTCCCTTACTCGCTCCATCCCCATCTTCAGCAGCTAGCGCAGAGTTCCAATACTAATGGTATCGTTTGTAGTCTGATTGTATGTCCGTCTTGCCTTTTCTCTGAGCGTAGTGTGTTGGTCTTAACGTCTGGTCACACCCAGGTGCATCATTCTCTACAGCCCATAATAATCTAGTTTCTCTTATGACTTCGTTACTTGTTCGTAAAGGGCTCTGACCACATCTGCCTTGTCGTGTATCAGTTCACAACCTAGCGGTGCAGATCCAGCCCATCTGTCTGTCTGTTCAATCCCGATAGCATCGCCTAGAGAAAAGATAGAAAGTATGCTTACTACCCGTGACCTTCCAAGTTAAGCTTGCCACTGTGCTCGAAGCAATCCTACATTCACCTTTCTCAGCATGCTTTCAGAGTCTGTTACAACATGTCTATGCATCTTGTTCTCTAGCCACCGACAAGCTGCAGTGACTGTCCGTACCTCCATTTTCATGTTCGGTGTTGTGATAGTCATTAAGGAAGAAAATAGATGCTTTTAAGTTGAAATGCTATAGACAGATTCTCAGAAAATCATGGGCAGAGAAGAGAAGAAATACATTTTAGAGATTGAACTTCAATGAAGATTGGCTAATAAACAGCATATTGTCTCAGAAACTGACATGTTTTAATAGCAGAAAGCATGCTACATGAAAGGAGGGGCAGGGGCAGACCAACACCATTGGGTGACTCATTGGACATAAAAGTGCATCAGGCAGGAGGTCTCCGGATTTATGGAGAGTCTTTCAGGTAGACTGTGATGAGAGCTACTTTCTGAAAAGACCTTCTACGTGATTATATATGTATTTAAATATACTCAGAGCATTACTTTACGTGCTCGGTCGCCATCTTCAGCGGCCAGCGCAGAGTTCCAATACTACTGGTGGCCTTCGTAGTCTGGTTGTATGTCTGTTTTGCCTTTCCTCCTCTTCTTCTTCTTCTTGTGTTCGCTTTCTGATTTACACCGACAGACAGGTTCTTGTGATAAACTTGACTGTTTTTATGAGTTCATTTTTAGTCCCATACAACTTTGTGTACAGTGATGACTCACTGGGCCAGTATTCCTTTCTTAATGGGCTGAACAAGGGACAGTCTTGCAGGACATGTTCTGTAGTCTGCACACATAGCCCACAAGGGCAAAAAGGTGAACTACTTAGACGAAGCCTGTGCATATGCTGGTTAAATTTGTTATGTCCTGTCCTGAGACGTAAGGCAATGACCTGCCCATGCCGGTCAAGTAAGTGGTAGTCATCTTTGGCCAGACTCTGTTCACTTCTAATAGCCTGGATGGCCCTTTTCTTCTCATAGTATGTTACTGCAGTCTCTTCCTCCTTTCCTCTAAGCGTGATGTGTCGGCCTCAGCCTCTGGTCACACCCAGGTGCATCATTTTCTCTAGCCGATAATAATCTAGTTTCTCTAAATATGGGGAAAGGGGGGCGGAGGGCTTGAGTGGTCTCAAGTCATGGTGTCCGCCACCATTTCTGGAGGTCCCAGTTTTAAGCCCAGATTTTTTTCACATAGACTTCTAGTAATTTCCCATGGTCTCTGGTAGTAAGATCGGACGCCCGAGTTAAAAAATTTACCTAAAGTATTTCAGGATCACCGCGGGTGTAACAAAGTTCATGCACTGCGCGGTGATTGTTTAGACTCAGGCTTGAGTTAAAATTAGAAGGAAGCACTTATGGTTTAAACCCATCGGCCATGATGTTGATCCGTCGACTAAGCATAAACATATATATATATATACACACAACGTCAGAAAATTTCCATAACAGCACGATGCGACTCTGTCAATGGTCGAGACGGCGAGAAGTTCCTGAGGCAGATACGTATATCTCCATGGACACCGGAAGCGGTAAAAGATGAAACAAAGAAAAGAAAAACACTATTAAAAATAGAATGGGTGACCACATTATTAAATATTTAGAGGGTGACCACATTATTATTTCTTTTTGTGTATATATAAAGAATTCTTGCTTGCTACCTACATCCAGTTTTAACATATGGCTGTGAATTCTGAACAATCGGTACAATTTCTTCAGGCCTCAGAGATGTGGTTTTACAGAAGAATGCTTGAAATACCTCGGACAGCCAAAAATAGTAACCAAGAGGTTTTGAAAGAAGCGGAAGCCCAAAGACAACTTAACGCAGACATCAGAAGGAGATACTCATCATCACTTTTCGGCGATGTTATGAGAAGAGGGAAAATGGAACATGTTGTGACCACTGAAAAGATCTATAGAAGGAGGGATAGAGGAAGACAAAGAGAGAAGATTCTTGACAGTCTTGTTGCATGGAATTTAGGTGTGTCAGCACACGAACTGATACATGCTGCAGGAGATCGTAGATTGTGGAGAGGTATGATCGTCGACACCAGTCGGCAAGACACCTGATGATAATGGTATACATACAAATTTATTAATCTATATATATATATATGTCTGTCTATGTATAATTAAAAATATATATGTATATGTATACAAACATATCTACCTATCTGTGTATGTATGTCTGACTTAATGTATATATTTCTTTGTCTGTCTCTTATATATCATCTTACATTATAATTATGTATTACTATGAAACATGACGACCCACGCCACATAAAGACAGAACAGTTAGAATAAAACTTACATAGAAGTAAGAAGCGTAAAACGTTTTTGCTAACTTGGTCAAAACAAAAAGACGCAGAAGGACCAAAAAACTAGATGTGACGAGATGTGAATTTTACATGCAAACTCAAAATAATATTTTAAAAAGTCCTTTTTTTTTTTTTTTATTAAACACCAGAAACATAAAGCCTGGCTTACACCTGAAACCATTATGATGATTGAAGGGGGAAAAAAGGCAAAAAGGCAGACCTAAACACATAGCAAAATAAAACTGCTAAAGATATAGTTCAGGATATTGCTCGATAGAAAGCAGGCCTGTGTTTGATGTATATGCTGGGCTTCCACCCTATCAGATAACTTCGAATTGTAAACGCAGAAAGACTCTTCACTGGTTCCTTTAGAACATTGGGAATCTTTCTACTTACCACCGTGAAACAACCACACCTTTATGGATTGACAGCCTTCTGGACTTCTGAAGCTTGAATTGCATGTCACACAGTTCAACAACGCGATCGAGCCTTTATAGAACAAGGAAGGCATGATCTTCGCCGCCCCTTATGATAGTCGTATCGTCCATATCAGTGGTGGCATCATGTGATCCCCAATTTAAAGAATTTGACCGACACCGACAGCTTCATCTAACATAACTTGCATGGCCATTAAGAATAGTAACTGCGAAACTTGGCCAAAAGGCTTGCCCTAATGTGTCAAATTCGGTGCAGTCATGGAGTACATGCTCTGCTGTCTGGGCACTTTTCCACAGGTGCACATGGCTGATATGCCTATCTTGAATTTTGTGTAAATGTGGTTACGTAATCGGTTGTGCCCTGTTCTGAGGCGGAGGAGAATGACTTGTTCTGATGTCTCCATAATAAAATAGTCGTCTTGCCCTGGGGCTGGTGGTTTCCTGATCGATTTAATGATCTTTTTCTTTTGGTGGTATGTGACTGGTACATCCGGCTGCTCTTTTGTACCACCTTTTCCTGCCAGTTGATCAGCTTTCTAATTTCAAGCACTCAACAATGGGACGGTATCCACTGCATTACAACTCTTTGCTGAAGGCTGAGTTTTGTCAGCAGTGTTTGCAATTCTAGTAGTTTCCTAAGACAAAGAAAGAGAAGCCAAACAGTAATGTTGTTTTTACATATGGTATTCCACTCTAAAATATAGAGGCACACACCTATCTGGGCAATAATGTAGACAAGGATGGGGAAACTGGTAGAGATATTCAACTACGAATACGAAAGACAAGATGAGCTTTCATTACGCTAAGAAATGTGTGGAGCTCATAAGAAACTGAATTTAATACTAAATTTAAAAAAAAAATGTTGTGTCGAAACAGTATTTCTGCATGGAGCGGAAACATGGAGCACAACTAAGGTGATTACTAATAAAGTACAGACTCAATCTGCCCAGATTAATGTTATTGCTGTTGTACATATTCCATTACGATACTGCTGATATTTACAATTTTGCATTTTAGGAAGACGGGGTAATCCGTAATCCGTAATGAATGGAAAAAAAAAACAAAAGTTGTGGACGACTTCAACCTGCCTCTGGGGCTTGGTTTTAATTGCGTCCTGGTTTCTTTTGTTAGTTTTTGTTTTCTTTGTTTTTGTGTGGACGTTGTCTCCCCGTCTTCCTATAGGTTTCCTTGCAGTTTTGGGCAACAATGGCTTTGGGCGATGATGGGCGGTATCACTAGTCCTGAGAAGGACTAGTAGCTGGCTGGGTTTTGGCAAGTGGACTTTCCGGTCCGGTGGGCGTGTCTTGGTGTGTCATGGCGGCTTGGTCAGTTCTGGTTGGTTAATGGTTTTTGGTTTCTCTGTCGAGCTTGTTCTTCTGCTGGGTTTGATCTGTGGGGCTATCTCGTCTACTTAGGCGTTTCTTGAGGATTTGTATTGCTTTAGACTTTGCATATAGTTGTGCGTGGGGCTGCGTTGAGTTCAGTCACGCATGACTAGGTAACCCCAGGCGTCTGGGGATGTGAGGTCCGACTGGTATGAGGCCATCTTTCGCCGTCTGCTCCCTGTCAAACTGAATTCTGTACTCGCCCATTGACAACGCTATCCAATGAGGGTGCATCACTTTGTTGAATCTTTGAAGCATTGCTTTGAATGCTGGCCTCGCTGAATTCTGATTCTTCTGGATCTTCTATCTTCTTGTCATCGGGTTTAGGTGGTACTCCCTGCTCTTTGGTTTCTTTTTGCCTTATTCCTTGCCGCTATATTTGGTTCCTTCTGACTGCTCTCCTCCTCGCCTCTTCTCTGGCTTCAATTACGATATTTGTGGACTCTAGGTCCTTTCCCAGTTGTAGGCTGTCTTTGCTGAGCTTGGATAGTTTTGCATCTATTGCTGCGAGTGCTTTCTTCGTATTTGCCGCTTCGGACTGACTGGTCTCGGCGCTGTCTTCTTTCTGTTTCTTGAGATCGGTAAGGACTGCAAGGAGGTCGCACTTGAATTTCCCCATGTCGGCCAGCTCGATCTCCTGTCGTTTCTGGGTTTCTAGGGATTCTTGTAGCAGTTTCCTTATTTCGATGTTTTCGTCTCTTGCAAGGTCTTGTTTCTTTTTAATGGCGTCGTTTTCCTCCCGTAGGGCATTGATCTCTCTCTTCAAGGCAGAGATCTCGGACTGAACTTTGTTTGCTTCTGTGAGGTCTCTCGGTCTGTGAGCCTGGTAACTCTGGCTTCTTTCCGTGCAGGCGTTGCGTTTGGTGGCGGTGGTAGTAGTCAGAGATCGCTTGCAGTCTTTGATGTAAGGGCATCCCTGGTACCTCGCGCTATGGCTCCCTGCGCAGTTTGAGCACTTTCTGTTAAGGTTGGGCTTTTTGAAGTCTGAGTCCTTCTTTGCTAGGCTGCACTCCCTGAAGTTGTGCGGCCCGGCGCAGTAACGACAAATTGGGCTGCTCCGGCAGGTAGCGGCTGTGTGCCACGCCTTGTTACAGCGTGAGCATTGAGGGAGCTCTGTGCTGTATGATCCCGGTCGCTGCTGCTGTCTGAGTGGGCGGGTGTAGGTCGGCTCCTGCGCCACGACTGGGGCGGCTTCTGGGTAGACGGGTGCCTCGATAGGGCCTACATCCAGAGCTGGCGGCGTCTGGGTGAGT
>CAJHNH020000357.1:102500-160000 GCA_905116865.2 Candidula unifasciata
CCGGTACTGCTCCGGCCCTCACCTATTCAGGGAATGCCCTCTGGCAAAAGTGGACCCTGACTTTAAAAAGCCGAACGCAAGCAGAAGATGTTCCAACTGCTCCGGTGCACACAGCGCCAGGTACATGGGTTGCCCGTACCTGAAAGAAGTCAAGAGAGCGATGGCGAATTCCACCACCAGGACCACACACAATCCAGAGCCGAAGCAAAGATATCAGGCGCCCAGTCCGACAGCTGCGAACAACAACGTCATTACGCAGCTGAGAGACGAAATCAAATCCCTGCGAGAAGAGAACGCACGAATCGTGGCACTCAGGACTCAGGACAGGGACGAGATGATAGACCTGCGAAGCATCCTGCAGGCATCTCTCGAGACCCAAAGGAGACTCGAGGAGGAAAATACAGAAATGGCGAAGTTCAAAACAGAATTGATGGCAAATCTAACCGACCTCAAGAAGTTAAAGGAAACAGACGCAGTAGCCGCCAAAGAACTGAAAGACAACCAGAAAAGTATACTTTCCGAGATAGCCACCATCAAGAAAGACCTGACAAAAACAAAAGCAGAGGTAGCCGAGACAAACAATGAATGCGACAAACTCAGCTGTGTAATCGAAGCCACGCACAGAGTGATAGAAGCCAGAGAAAACGCAAAGAAAGAAAAAAGACAGAAAAAGGCAGATCCACGACGCACACGTGAAACCCGGAGATCTAGAGAAGAAGTGCACACAAGACCTATACATCCTCAAGGAATGCCTGAAAGGCGACTTCGCAGCAATCAACAAGGAGGTGAAGCAACTCAAAGAAGCCACCCGGCATCTTCAACTCGAAAGCATAAGAAACAACAAAACGAAGATAGCAGCCCACTCAAACGGAAACGACGCCCACGTGAAGTAGCAAGTTGAAAGCCAACATGCAGCAACCAATGAAAACCTCACAAGCCGCCATGACAGCTGAACAACCACGCCCACCAGCCCTGAGAAACCTCACAGCCCACAACCAGATGACATATGTCCAGAGATGAACTCGAGAAACTTCACCACGCCCTCCAGTCCAGCCGCCATGACAGTTGAACCAGCCCACCACCCAGCCCGGAGAACGCCCCACAGCTCGCTACCAGCCAGGCATGATGTCTACCGCCCAACCCAATCCCTCCCACCCGTTCGAGGCCATCCCGGCAAACTTTACGAGTCCTTCTCAGGACTAGTAATACACGCAAGGAAAGACTATAGACGCAGTTCGTCACAATTGGAAAAAACTATTGGATACTCCAAACAAATAAACGCAGTCCCAAAATAACCGCCGCTCACCATTGGAGCTGGTTAGGGTGACATGAACTTTTGTTTTTTTTCAAACAAATCGGAATCGGAATCTATCTATCTATCTATCTATCTTCTGTAGGTCATCTCTTTGCCTGCATGTATGTCTGTCTGTTATCTCTCTGCCTGTATGTCTGCCTGTCTGTCATTTCTCTGCCTGCATGTATATCTGTCTGTCTGTCTCTCATCTCTCTGCATGCGAGTATGTCTGTCTTTATGTGTATTATCTGTCTATCATATTTCCGACAGTTCGTCAGTCTATTTATCTGCAAGCTATGTGGTTACGTTTTTCTATGGTGCTAACGTAATCATTATATCTCTTCCAACAGTTGGAAAATAGACGTTACGGATGGTAGGTTTTGTATTCTCTTTTGAGTTACCTACTTCTTTTTCCCCTGTTATGCACAGATGTGCGGATGTTAATAATTGGTGGTAATCTTTGTTTCCATTGTATCTTAGTTTTCATAGTTTTTTTTAGTTTTTTTTAAAACAAAGATTTTTTCAGTTAAAGTCTACAGGATTCGCTTCAGTTCCACAGCTTTTCCACATGGCTTGGTCTCTTTCCGCAAAAGAAATTACCGCCTGTCAAAAAACTTCACACAGAGCACAATCCCCGTAGCTCGAGCGACAAACCCATATGGATCACCATTAAAATGCACTGGTGAACTTGACGACACAGCCGTGATACAAACACGCGTCTTTGAGAGCGGAAGGCAAATGTCTCAACCCCTTCGCCATGCTTACCTCCTGGGATTGGGTAGGGGCGCGGGGGTCAACTATCGCCTAGGAATTAAACCCGTTTCACCTAAGCGGCAACTGAGTATACTAGCTCTAGACCATCGATGCTCACCTTTTCTTAGGGTGAAATTAAGCAACTGATTTTGACTTTTTCATGAAAGCGCCTTAACTTAGACAGTTTGTGGTTATAGCTTAGAAAGTATGATCGTAAATTGTTACCTGTAAAAAATAAAAACGCATCTACTTGTATCTTCTTTAAGTCATTGTTGTCATACACAAGGCCATTTTTAGTTCTCTGCTTTACTACTGGTCTGATGCCCTTCTGCCTATGGAATCCGGTCAAATTTTCATTCCTAAATTTGCCTTTCTTCTGTCCTTCTCCGTGTTTTCGATGGTCATCCAGGTCTCATCTTTTTATCTGCCGTCCATCGAAGAGCTGCAATTACCGATGTGTAATTAGGTAGCTAGTTAATAGCCAGATTATCCTCACGGCACATCGAGTGGCTGAGTGGTCTCGAGGTATCGCGTCCACTTCGAATGTTGAAGGTCCCGTGTTCAGGCCGCGGTTAAGGCTGGGATTTTTTTACGTGGATTTCTAGTAATTTTCCCTGGGTAGTAAGATGGGACGCCCATGTGTGTTGTCGCGCACGTAAAAAAAAAATCCTTTGGCATTTGGAAATTGAAAATAGTAGCCTAACGGACTGCGCGGGGAAAATTTGGAGTCAAATATTTACCCAAAGTACTTTAGAATCCTCGCCGGTGGTACGGAATTCTTGCACTGCGATGAGATTCTTCGGATCCCGCTTGAGTTAGAAGTAGAAAGGGGCACTTATGGGTTAGCACTCTTGTGCCGTGATGTTAATTCGCTGTTAAATTAAACAGAAATGTAAACAGAAAAATTGGACAAGGAAATAAGCGCTTTGATCCCATCTTCAGTATTTCTCTCAGCGTGTGGCAACTGATAATACCAGTTCTGTGTTGGTTTACTATTCTTCTTTGGCTACCTGCATAGTCTTCACGTTTGACGACACCTCTTTTAACCTGAAGTTCTTGTAGTCCTTAGAGTGTTGCCGATTCAACGTCGACGCCTAAATATTCTTTTTTTTTTTTTTTTTTTTTTGGTCACATCATTGGTTTTTTTTTAAATTTCAAATCGCCATCATTGCCGAAGTGTCAAGAGGCATTCTGTGAATATGCTCAAACCATCCCCATGTCTGTGATATCGTTGGACAGGGATGGGCATTGTTGTTTTTTTCCCCTTACTTCTTAACATGTGATATTGTTTGACCAACATTTTACATTTACCACCCCGGCAGCCATATTAGCAAACCAGCCAGCTCACAACATTTGGAAGACGTCTCGCCAACAGCCAGTTAGTCAGGAAGGACAAGAAAGGGACAGCAAATTAGAAGCCTCTGCAAGACATTCTCAACTGCGATCGTCAGGAAAATAGACAGCACAAACTAAAGCCAAAGAAGATGACCAGATACGTTACCACAAATTTAACATAATAAGCATGAGCACCACCCCTCCCCCTTCCCCCCAGCAACTCCCCGCCCTAGTTGAACGTGGTCTCGTTGAAAATTGATAGATTGTTTATACATTTATTTTGAAAGTCTCTACTAATTGATATGTAGATCATGTTAATTAAAAAAAAAATTCTACATTTTCATTTAAATTGTTCTGTTCACAGATGTCGGCATCCGGGCAACTGGTAACTAGCGGCGCACAGAAACAACAGCTGTGGTATCAAAATATCAGAGAAGTAAACGAGCCAGAAGAAATTGAGCTATGTTTATTGCAACTGGTTATTATTAGAACCCGTAAATAAAGAGAGAAATAATCTATAGAAACAGTTCTGTTTTCATTGTTTTATGTCATCATCATCACCTGCCCTGCCAACCGGCGTAGGCGCTCATGCATCTCCCCAGATCACGATCCCTTGTTACCTGGAACAGCTCTGTTGATGATATCCCTAAATGCCATCCTTTCAGCCCATCCAGCATCGTTTCTCTTGGTCTGCCTCTACCCCTTTCTCCACTGATCTTTCCAGTTGTCACGATGTTCTCCAATCTCTCTTTTCTCATTACGTCGCCAAAGAACAGTGTTTGTCTACTTCTTTGTTTTATTTATTTCGTGTATTTATTTATTTTGTATTTCGTGTGTGTGTGTGTGTATGTGTGCGGTAACTCTTTACAATGTTTTGCTTGTTGACGTTAAACGTTTAAGCAGTCCTGTAGCACAGCTTTTTTGTGAACGTTGTTGTTATCACACCCATAAACGTCTTTTGTTTGCTACAGAAAGAGTCAATTAACTCTTTCAGGCCCATGAATTTTGACAGACCTGGCCCACATTAATTTCCCTTTACAAAAATGGCAGAGGGATGGGTGTACAAGAAAGGCTGTAGAGATTGTAATATACTTCTAATCCCTATAAAAGTTTATATTTTTTTAAAGAGAAATGAATGTACTTTTTGAATCTGATGATAAGTGTTTGTTTGATTTTATAATAGTTAGTGGAAAAGAAGAATTCAGCAGGTGTTAATTTCACAAGGACAACATTTCACCAAAGAATTCTTCACTTACCATGGTTTTGCAGCCACAAGAATAGTAAATATCAAAATCTAAGAACAAAACTTCAAAGTTTGTTCAATTTCCTAACATATTCTAAAGTTGTGATAACTTTCTGGGTTAGTTTATCACTCAGGGGCTCTTAGTTCCCACCGAGTGCTAAGCAAAATTTCAGAGAAAAAATGGCAGAAAAATGAGCCATAACACACACACTATTTACTATTCACTTTGTACAGTTATTTACAGACTGTAGCTGCGATGATTTCAATGTAGCTTAGCCATTGTATAGTACTATCTCTTTGTTTAGAGCACTTACCTTCTCTTACACCATAAATACGGTAGTATGGGACATTGTCTGTGTAATAAACTCGTCAGAATCGCTAGATTCCGAACAGCTGATCGCTCAGCTTCACTGGTGAAAATTCACTGTCCGAATCACTTTCCGAAAAATCTAAATTTTTATTATCATTATAACAATTATAAACATCTGACTGAAACAATTTCAGAGCTTCGGCCGCAGAAAGACGCATTCTGCGACCTGTTCTTGTGGTTAGAACATTGGTATTCAGTGTACTAAAAAACGAACGTAGAAAATTAACAGTTAAAAAAATTTGATGTTTTTTTTCTCTCAAATTATACACGTGTGGTTTAGTTCAAGAAATGAAACTAAAAGGATTTCGGCAGAGTCACTTTCCCTGAATAGGTTATTCGTACCTCCAAACCTTAGAAACTAGTACGAATGCGCGTACGTAGCAAAATGTAAGAGATACAAAATTGACGATGACACCGTTGTTTGGACAAAATAGAACTTCTCAAACTACGCTCACACCGTTGTTTGGGCCTTAAAGAGTTAAAGAATATAGACGAAGAGAACGATGGTCGTGTCGATAGTGGTGGTGATGATGATGATATCTTGCTTGCTTCTCGCGTCACTCTGATGCTTGTATAGCAAAAAGATCTTGAAACAACCATTCTTTTCTACACTGTCTTTATTGTCATACGTCAAGTAATGTCACACAAAAAAACAATGATATTCTGAATGGTCGCTGTTTTCGCGCTGTAGTTAAATACTGTTGAGGTCGCGTTGTGTTCTTCATCTCTAGTTACTTTGTTAACTGGTTCTCTTAAGCTGGCATCTCAACGACTGAAGGTTCTTCCTAACAAGTGAGAGTCTAGTCCGTTTTCTTCCAAATCTCAGCAACTGAAGATTTCTCAAGACGTTTTTTTACCCACTATTTATACTGAGATGCTAGAATGCCTGATGTGTGTTTTTCTACTAACTACTGCTTCTGGAAGATTATTGTATGCTAAAACCTGTTTACTATGTGCGTTCTCATGTGGGATTTTCTCATTTCTTCTCTATTGAATCAGAAACCTCTTCAACAAAATACGCTTGTTTGTTTGACAACTTACCTCCTGTAGTTTTCCAGAAAGCGAATGTTTCTGTGATCTCATTTATAGGGCGCGTCAAAAAAAAAAAATAACATCATATTCTATTTATCTAACAAGGTTATTCATTTGCACGCAAAATATCAAACTGACAATAAACAAGTGATGTTTCTAGGAAGGAAATGTCAATGTTTCTAAGACCTGTTGATTTCGGCCTCTTCAACTAATTCGCAGTATCCTGTCTCCTGACAAACAAGTGATGACATTTCCCTGTTACAGTACGTCTGTCTGTGCACTACTGTATACGAATATACTGACACGCGTGGGCAACTGCTGATCTGTTGGCGACAAGCTCTGCTATCATCAATGATGAACTGCATTTCTAATGTTGGACTGTTTGTGTTAGCACTTCGGATGGCTACCGTATGCTTTAATGCAAGTGCATGCTAGATATGCTGAGACAGCAGTCTGTCAATCTTTCCACAAGGGACTGTGATAAACATTCTGTGTGTTTTTCATTGGCACAGGAGCGGAGCAAAGATGTGGTGACCTGTTTGCTATGAAGCTGAAACTAAGACTACCAGACTACTAGACTGACACGCTAAAGTAAATGCATCGAATCAAACACATTGTGTTTGTATTTTGTTTCCCAGATCTTAATCTTTGCTATGTTAAACAGGCGATAAGTTTACAGAATTCTACTAGACGCCTTAAGCCGTCGTTGTGTAGCGGCTAGATGCTAGCTGGCAAATCAATTTCGCATTCCAGGTGGGTTCGTTCCGCGTATGAAGAAAAGATAAAGATGATTCACTCTCCTTAACAATATGTAGATAATTTTCTTTGAATAAACGTTAAACACAGCATTTTGTGAGTATTTTTTTTCAACATGGAATGCATTATCGTATTTTACATTAGTTTATGAGAAAAATTGTTTCGCATAACGAGTGATTCGCTTAACGAGTATGATTCTGGAACAAATTATGCTCGTTAAGCGAGGTTCCACTGTACCTATATTAAGCGCCTGTACCCAAAGGCAATATTGATATATAATATATACCATTGTAACATTACAATGAACTTATCTACTGAAAAGATGTGATTATGTTTATATGTTGTATATTTTGGTCTGCAAGTGCCTTATACGAAAAAAAAGACAAAATTATACAATAAAAAAGGCATAAACTATTCTGCTGATCTATTATTCAATTTTGTGTGTGTTGTTTATGTAACGGCCAATGACGGCCTCTCAGTGTTGTGGGGGAGCACCATACGCAGGGTGAGAACAACACAAGACAGATGTGCCACCATATACGAGATCTACAGACAGGGGTATACCACAGAGGTAATTCAGCAATAGGGGTGCCCCATAACAAGCTGATAGCGGAGAGGTGGGGTCTCTAGACAGGGGAAGAGACCACACAAAACAGGGCCACCATAATAAAATCTACAGGTATGGACCCCTAAATCACCAATCTTCTACTATTTGGGTGCTCCAGGCTATGGAATCTCCTGACACCCAAAAAGACCCCTATTATGTATATCATAAAAATCGAAAGCTATATTGTCTAGTGTGTTCTTCTATCTTTCTACTTCTTTCTATGAGTGCCAATCAATACATTTTCTTTTACTTTATTAATATATAGTATGTAATGGCCTAAAGGGTTCCCCCTCTGTTTATTTATGGGAATGTTTATTTGCCAGTCTTCCTTGATGTTCATAACCTTTAGAATATCAATATTTATTGTCTTCCTTGTCCAATGGTATTCTGAAAATCTTTCTATAGCGTTGACGTCCAACAGCTGATTCACCACAATTCTCGCCCAGATCATCTGATTATCTATGCAGATGGTTCGGTTGGTAGAGGGAAGAGAAGTGCCTGGGAGCTCGCAATGAAAGACAATGGAAAATTCTTTAGTGCAAGACAACCTAGCATATGACACCACAACCTCTAGCATGAGAATGGAGGTGGAGGCGGTAACTGCAGCTCTCCAGTGGCTAGAGAACAAGATTAAATCACATATCGTAACTGTACAGACTTTGAAAGTATGCTGAGAACGGTGAAGACAGGGATGCTTCGAGCAGTGGCAAGCTACACTGGAAAGGTCACAGGTAGTGAGCATACTTTGGATCTTTTCTCCAGGCAATACTGGCGTGGTGGGGAATGAACTGGATCTGCACCACTGTGTGGTGAACTGATGCATGACAGAGCAGATGTGGTTATGGCCCTTTGGCAACAAGCAACGGAATCAGTAGAGAAACAAGATTATTATGGCCTGGAGAGAATGAGGCAGCTGGGTGTAACCAGGGGGTCTGGCCGGCTCACTACACAGAGGACAGGTAAGACGGACACAAACCGATTACGGCTGGTATCATTAGAAATGGAACTCAGTGTGTTGGCTGCTGAAGATGAGGACGGACCACACATGGGAATGATCCGAGTGCTGTGATATCAGTTCTTGACTCAACTCAACTCCACTATTCAGCATATCTGGATATTTTACCCCAGCATGTGACTTCATCTGCATTATCAGATGTCTGAGAGTCTCTTCTTTTGGAAACAATATGTGTGTCCTAGACACTTGCCTCTCTAGCCTCACCAGCTGCTTCATGCACTGTCACGCTAGTGTGTATTTCATTAAATGTCGCAAGAAAAATTCCTTCTGGGTCTAATTCATTACAGATTGCGGCCATTTCTCTACTGCATTATATACACCTTAAAATTCTACCATTGGAGTGTTTAGAGGGTTAAAACGTCTTGTTCTTTGAATATGACAAATCTAGCTTTAACCTTCCATAATACTTCACTATTCCCTCTGTGATTGTCTCCTGCTGGTCTATGAACGCTACAAATGAGTCTTTTTTATTGATTGTTAGTTTTGAAATTGTATCTGTGCAGCCTCTATTCGTTCTAAAGACCATCTGTTCTTTTTCCGTCTGTGGTTTCATCACTGGCCTTAGACTTGTTTCTATTATCTTAGTTTAAAAGTCCTATCTTGTCTTACGCGAAAGATGTGGCTCAGTATTGACTGCATTTTTGATTGCTCCAGTTCTTCTTCCACAATGATATGGTTAGTTGCTTCTTGTTTTATGCAGTTTTTTATATCTATAAAATTCACCAGATTGTTAGTTTGATCAAATACAACCTGCGCAAGGTGAAATGCATAATTACCATTCAATAAAATAAAAGCGAAAAAGCAAACTTCATATATTTATATAATCAACCAAACAAACACCCAGAGCTAACAATGAAATGTTTGTCACAAAGAAATTATACACTGAATATTAGAAGAGAGTCAGGGAGAATTTGTGGAGACAGTCAACATAATTAGTGTGCTAAAGATCGTCTGAATGTTGAGACAATAAATGCTTGTATGGAAAGTTAAAGACATAATCTAGTTTACTTTTTGCAACAGTCATCATACAGTGCTTGTTGGCTGGTGTGGGTGATCATATTTCTCTGTATCAAGCCAACAGTACATTTAATTAACTGGTACTTTTTCATGGCAAAAGAATACACATGAATGCTCTCACACTCTTTTCATTTATCTCTTTTCAGCTGCCACAATATATTTACAGTTCTGTCAGTGGTTTTTTAGTTGCCATTCTATAAATAACCAAGCAACCTCTCAGTCTGTTTAGTGCTCATTCAAATAACTATATAATTTCTTTCTCATTTTCATTCCATAGCATTACCAGTTTGTTTCCCTTTGTTATGATACATTTAATACACTATCAGTGAAAGAACAAGTGTCGACGTATGCCAAATCTAATTTATTTACCAATTTAAATTCAAAGCAGATATCATCAACGCTGTACAGACTGGGCTAGTGGATAATGACAAATCTCTGACACTAACACGATTGCGCAGTATGGGTGTAAAGCATAGGAAAGCACGTCTATGCCGCCTTTGAGGCCAAGATAGGAGACATTATAGCCAACCTCTCATGGGAACAGTTAGTGGTTCTAGTAACGAAGTCGGGCCCAGCCAGACGTGATTTGACGTTCATTCATGCATCTTAACTTTTGAGACGGGTTAGTCTAAGTGGCATTTGTGTCAAGTTGTATTGTGTCGATAGTCTCACCGGCCACCCAGCGTGCCTTATATTACAGGATGTGAGCAGTTTTAACGACCCCATAAAATCTACAAGTGGCCCTAACCACCTTCCTCCCACCCCACAGTCCAATCAGGTCGTGTTTGAACCCGAGTACCATACCTTGTGCCATAATTTTTTTCCAATCAATCATGGCGCTTGATATGACCAAAATATTTAAGCTTCCGAGACAGGGTGCTGTATATTAGACAATCTTTCGCTTACAAATATTATATGTATACATACACACACATACATTTGTATGGTGGGGCCTCAACTTTAGAACTTAATTCATTCCTGAAAGTGGTTCATATCTCGAATCTGTTTCCAACTGCATCTCACAGGAAATCAATCTCGAAACTGTTTCCCATTGCATCTCACAGGAAATCAATTAATCCATTCTCAGATTAAAAATAAAATAATAAAATAATTTCTCTCACCTAAAGTAAGAAAATGGAAAGAAAAGGATCAAGAGTGAGAAGGCATTTTTTAGGTAATAAAGACACATTTTGTAAACCATTACAAATTTTATTACCACATCTTTGGTTTCATATAATACACATGTATGTAGTATGAAAATCACCTTCCATTACATTTTAAAACAATTCCTGACTTCAATCGTCATCGATGACTTTCTTTCGTTTCTTTGGCGAGGAAAGTTTTAAAAACCTTTCTAATGTTGTCTGCACCTGTTGTTCCCTTAAGACCCTTCTAAAATGATTAATGACATTATCACTGAAGACACCAGTGATTCTGGAAATAAAGGTTTATTTGGATACCACTTATTCACCTATTCTACTAATACGCCCCAGGCTGCAAGATTTATTTACGTTACTTGTAAGGATTGCTCCCTTTCTGTTGCTGTCTTCATTTTGTCAAGACAACTGCTCTTCCTCCTCAGCCCTTACTGTTTCCTGTTCGGTTCTTTACTCTTGTAACTCTTCAGTGGTTAATTTAATGTTATGCTCCTCTACCATCACCACTATGTCTGCTTCATCAACTTCCAAATGCACGGTTCATTTCTAGAATCTAGGTACATATGCAGAGGTCAATATATGATAGAAAATAGTATGTATCTCAACAAGTTTGTATGCAGAGGTCGATATGGGATAGGAAAAAGTTAGTATCTCAAAAGATTTTTATGTAGAGAGGTCAATAGGGGATAGGAAAAAGTCTGAATCTCAAAAGGTTTGTATGCAGAGGTCAATATGGGATATTAAAACGTTTTAAACTCAAAAAGTTTGTATGTAGAGTGGTCTGTGAGTCGAGGTACCACTGTATACACACACACATATATACACACTCAATTATTATGCTGATGGCTCATCTGGCAAATGATGCTAGACTCATGGTCTGTGTAAACTGATGGGTGATGCAGCTATAATTTTTTTTTTTTCCAATACTCATGTTACACAAAACTAGATTTAACATAAAACTACAGAAGATTGATGAAGTGTCACCGACAGAGTGAGTAATCTAAATGGTTTGAAATGGACATAAAAATAAAAATACCACTCCCCCGCCAAAAAAAACCTAAATATTTTCTGGCTATGATTTTTTTTAAAGGGTTCATTGGCTGTAAACACACTGACTTTAAAGGAAACAACTCTAATTAGTTGAATTTCATGGCATGCTTGTTGGTAAAGGAAAGATGGGGGGGGATGGGGGTGGTGTGTGTGTGTGTGTGTGTATCAATGACTATTCTCTTCCCCTCAAAATGGAACCTTGGAACTCACAGGGGAGCTAGGTTACATATTAAGAAAGGCAAAAACTTTGATTGATAAACAGGAACAATGAATGAGAGTTGTATGGAGGGATATTCAGCCATGCTATTTGGCAAGGCACTTGACTTTCTACAGTGAAAATATTACAACTATTGAAGAGCTATAGAACATATAGGCTACGAGTTAAAATGATGCACATCCATGCCGGGTAATCTATCACATCTTTGATTCAAACATTTGCTTCTTCTAGTAACAGTGAGTGATTTGGGTTAATTTTAATTGGCTCATCTGCATCAAAATCTCTACTCCACCTGTCTCTGAAAGTGTGTTCGATGATCAGGCTCATGCCAAATTGTGATTTGTTATCAAAACCAGAGGAAGTTGACAGATCTGAAGAAATAAGGCTCCAACCTAAGTTGTGAAGTTCCTCCCCAACTCGGAGACGAACTGGGCTGCCAAATAACTCAACTTCTGTATGTTCCTGTGGTTCCTTGCAACACAAACGTTCAATAAAATCAGTGCCTATGACTGCTGGCGGCAAGGACAGCAGTACATCTTTTCTCCCTAATAAAATAGTTTTCACACGTGAATTACTAGTAGGCATTGTGGCCGTAGAACCAGTTCTCACTTCTATAATTTCTAAATAAAACGTCCTAGCTGTTTTGGTGAAAGCATCTCGATATTCATTAACAGCATCAATTAATGGGCTAATTTGATAAAAGTCAGCTTCAGCAGCTAACAGATCAAGATCTTTAAAATTTGATGGCAAGCACAACTGGGAAGATCGGAGAAAATTTAACACATGTCTGAATATCTGACCATCTCTGTCAATAAAAAAATGGCCATTTGCATCTCTGGTGCTTGGCAAACCATTACTTATTAATGATCCAAGCATGGAATCTGGGTACTTCTGCAACGTTGCTTTTGTTGTTGTGAACAGAATACCTCCAACATTCAAAGTAACAATAGATGTTGACATTTCAAAAAAGATTCATCAGTACAACTTCAGTGCCAGACGCTGTTGATTAAAAAAACATGCATTAAGTCGATACATGTACAGAGATGAAAAATATGGTTTTAACATCTCATTTTTGGTTACAGTAAACACCCTATTATTGTGCTAAAAGTGGCAGGTCTTTAATGTTTCCAGAATAGATCAACATCATGATCTGAGTTATGCTGCACAGTTTCATCAAGGCTTAGGCTATGTGCATTCAAATTTGACAAGCATTTTATCAAGTTTACGGGCCTTGCCTTTGCCCGACTCGAGTCTACTTGTTTGGCAGCAGGTCTGTGTCTCTCTTACTCTGGCTCCTTGCCCTTGATCAGTCTGACTGACATAGGAGACTCTAGCAGTAACTTAACTATCATAGGCAAAGCTCTGGGGGGTTACTGGAACTGACAAGCCCCTTCCCCACAGCAGGGTGGAGGAAAGATGTCAGTGGTGGCCTAGGTAGATCTCTTTGGTATCTTTTTTTTTTATTCCATCGGATCTCATTCCATCTTCTCAAAGTCCTGTAAACTTGCTTTGGTTTTCATTTGTGACCTTTTCTTTTGTATCACTACATTTCTAAAGCCTCCTATCTGATTTTCTTGTAGCTTGCTCAATGTCCCAGCTTCTGCCTCGCACTTTCCAACTGAGTTAATACCACACTTGATTGTTCCATATTTTATCTCTTATTCTTGCAATGTTCTTATTCATGCTACTGAATGTATTTTCGGTTGTTTATAACATAGCAGCTTCCAGCATTGGAGATTCACTGCCAGGTGAGTTCATACTTACAGATGCTCAAAATATTGCAAAGCATAAGTAAATCGTAATTAAAATTATGATGCTATAAAATAAATGCTTGTATAAACATAAGTTTCAAGGATTTTCATTACTCTAATAACAATAACTGCTACAATGTTCCCAACTGTTTCTCCGTAATGCATCTGTGTGTTACTGTGTAGTTTTTTTCTGCCTGACTCAACACAGGTAGGTAAGGTTAGTCAAAACTTGCAGACATGTGTGTTGTTTACTGGTTGGCTATTTCATAGCTGGTAACCATTAGAAATGGTTATTAACTCTTTGAGTCCCAGGGGGTTTAGCATCACAGGCCCAGGGGGTAGTAATGAATCAAATAACTCGGCGCATCAGATCACAGTAGGAACCTATGAACAATGCGCTTGGGACTCAAAGAGTTAATATTTTACAGTGCATTTATCAAATCACTGATGATCAGATACAGTTAAACAAGCTGAAGGAAAGGAGATCCTCTTATGATAACAGAGAAAAAAACAAATGTAAATGCCTTTTAAGTGGTTCCAAACAAGAGATTGCTAATTACATAAGTGAATAAGAAAGATACACATAATCAAACAGGCAATCTGAATATCCATATGCATTCTCACAGATAGAAAGACTTGTCGTAGAGAATAAAAGGACAGTAATGTGCAGTTTCATCAGGATATTGCACTTCTAGCATGCTTCAAGACTTGCTGACTTGCATCTATACCAAAGTTAACTTGATGAAATAATTCTGTTCGCAACACTTCTGGCAATTTGATTACAAACAAGGTCAACAAATACATATGAGGTAAATACACAATGTGTGCATGGAAAGAGGTAGATATTGATCAGTCAAATTTATACACTCCAACATCTTGGCTGCATAAAGACTGTTGGTGGACCATGTGGTCAAAAAGAGTAGGTAGACAGACTTGAGAGTAGCGGAGATAGTATGACAGTAATGCATAGTGATAAAGCCATGTTGTTAAAGTCAACAAACAGCAGTGGAAAAAAAAGGTTTCCCCGCCTAGTGAATGACTAAAAAGGTATAGCGGATTTAATCTGACATGCATATATACTAGATAAAAATCTCCAATTATTTCAATATCGCAAAATAACCAGAAATTATAACTAACTTTCTGGTTTTTGTATGTTTAGCTGAATTCATAAATTGCGCCGACAGTAATATTGTGGGCGTGTTGACAGATTGCTGTTGTCCTTCTTTTTGTTCACCCAAGTGATGTAAACTTTCGGTCGAGCAATTTATAAATATTACCTTTGTTGCGATCTTGCGTCAAGCATATTTAATTTATCTTGCATCTGATTTTGTGAGTGGGATAAAAGAGGAATATCATTGCTGAAGTCCAGGTCATCCGGCTGTTTTCTAGGGATCCACAGTGTTAACAGTTAGTCTTCATAATCCAGTCTACTGCCAGGAGAAATAGGAAAAGTGACAAAAGACATCCCTGTCACACACTTGTTCTTATTTCAAATGTATCTATCAGCTTTCCCTCATGAAGAGTTCAATATTTCATGATTTTATATGTTGCTTTTACTAAGTTAATAATTTTCTGTAGGATTCCATAGTGCCCCATCAATTTCTAGAGAGATTCCCTATTGATGCTGTCAGACTTTTCATAGTCGGTAAATCTAATGTATTCTCTTAGGTCTTGCTGTCATGAACATAGTGATATGTGGCTGCTAAGGTATACCAAAAACAAGAAAGTTGTTAGATGAAAAGGATTTTCTGAAAAACTGAAAGTGCAGAACAAGTATTTCCCCCTGTTTATAAAAATAGTGGACTAATACTAATAACACAATTTCTTGTATTTATATAATTTAGCTTAATAAATAATATCTTGGCTCAGAACTAAGGTATAGACTTGAATGAGGTACCACTAAATTTGTAAGTGGAATCCAACTAGCGGCATTATTATAAAAAATAATTTAGACAATTTGACAAAGTTCAAAGTATCTATAGCAGAATGATAGGCTCTCCTCTGAACGGCGTCCCGATATTATGGCAGCCATAAAATATCCTTATGGGGCTCAGTTCTATTAAAAATCTGACGGCTCCTTGCGGACCTGTTTCTGTGACTGTGCCTCACTGCCGACCGTATCCCCTGCGCGTAGCGTAGCGGCGAGGACTAAACTAGATGGCTGGGACTCACGAGCAGCAGCTACAGCATCTCCTGCAACTTCCTCCAATTAATTTGCTCAAGAGTCCCAGGCACCTAGTTTAGCCCCCCCCTCCCATCCGCGCCGCACGTAGTGGCGCGGGGGATACGCTCCGCGGTGAGTTTATTCGCGTTTTGCGCATGCCGAAAAGTGTGAGGACACAGATCGGCAGGTCTGACATCTACAGCTGCTAAATCCTCAATCGGATGAACAGTATTGCTAATCTGCGTGGGAGCGCGTGGTCTACTCGCCAATATCGCTTTCATCGTCTGGACTGTCTGGAAATTGTCAATGGTCGCTATTATCGTCTGCAGAAACGCTCGAAATTATCACCGGTCGCTTTTATCGTCTGCAATGTTGCGCCTCTTGAAATTGTCAAGTAATCCTAGTTTTGTCGCGATTTGTTCCTTGGCAGACAGTCCGCATTTTACATATGCTTGAGCCCCGTAAGGATATTTTATGGCCGCGATAATATAAGGACGCCGTTCGGAGGAGAGTCGAATGATACATTAAATACATACATCATGAGTCATACTCATACACTTACACAGGTGACGCCCATTCCCTTAAGCTTAACGTCGATTCTATTAATAATCTAGTATCAACATAAAATTACTTAATCTTAATGATGTTTTTACTGACAAACCTTTAGTTTTATCAAGTCTGATAATTCTTTGAGCACTGACTAAAGCTGTAAATTCTAAACACTTGCCGTTTCCTCAACTCTACTAATAATACTACTACTATCCGTACGTGGCCATGTTGTACAGAGACAAGGGAAGCTAATCACATTGACTGTCTGTACACTACTGTAAACACTGTCCGTTTTTTCTGGTCTGTTTCGGAATTTAGAAGAACTAAGATGTACTCTAGTGGCTGCCTAGTGATTGTAAACACAATGGCGACACATTAATTTGAATAGTCTGAGTGTTAATATTCAGTTCGTTAAATCCAAGTTACATGTTTGCAATTCTGATATTATATTTCACTTCTTACATGTGCCAGCAAAAGTTCTAGCACAACCAAATGCTGAAACGAAAGTTTAATTTAAGTTTAAATAATAATAGTAATGAAATTGTCCAACAAAATAAGCGGCTCTCCTCCGATCGGAACTTCTGCCCTCATATTATGGCGGCCAGACAAATACCATGACAGGGCCTCAGTCGTGTGTAAAATGCGAACTTCCTGTGACGAACACATCGCGGCAAAACTAGGATTACTTGACAATTTCAAGAGATGCAACCCTGCAGAGGATAGTAGCAGACGATACTAGCGACCGTTGACAATTTCGAGCGTTTCTGCAGTCGATACTAGCGACCGTTAACAGTTTCGAGACACCAACATTACAGATGATAATATGGAGATGGCGGGGAGACCACGCGCTCCAACGAAGATTAGCGAAAGTGTTCTTCTGATTAAACTCACAGCCGAGCGTATCCACTGCTTTGCACGGTGCGGATGGGGATCTTAACTAGATGCCTGGGACTCACAAGAAAATAAATTGCAGGAAGTTGCAGGAGATACGGTAGCTGCTGCTCATGAGTCCATCTAGTTTAGCCCCCCATCCGTGCCGCTACACACGGCGCAGGGTATACTGTCGGAGGTGCAGCATAGTTGCAGAAACAGGTTCGCAATTAACATATTTGTTTCATTATTTGGAGCCGATCCTAGTTTTGCCGCATTTTGTTCTTCGGCAGGAAGTCCGCATTTGCATAAGACTGAGGCCCTGTATTTCATTGGCCACCATAATATGGGGTAGAAGTTCGGAGGAGAGCCAAATAAGCTGAAAACTAAAAATAAGTCTTGAGGAAATTCATTAACTAAAATATTTTAATATTTAAGTAAGAAACGTGTACGTTATAAAACAAAGAAGATAATTCTGTGTTCGGGCACAGAGAGTCCCAGAGGCGGGCAGAGAGTCACTAAGCAGGCTTTAGAATGGGAAACAGATGGGCTGGGAAAAAGTAGGACGTGCAAGAGAAACGCTAAACGAATGTTGTTGAAAGAAGCTTAGGTTGCCAGAGTAGATTCTATCCATGACATCTGAAATTGAAATCATTATGTATGATAGATTAGAATGGAAGACAAGACTAAGACTGTTTGATGTGTAACAGCATCTCATACAGGATAATGATACAGTGGCACATTGGGCATATGTTGCAAGACTCATATTTTTGTAGACCAAGCAGTAGTTGCTGGGTGATGTGGTCAACATCACACAGACCGCCTTTGCCCTACAGGTCTTACCTGCTACCCATTTTAGGCTGGATCAACCTAGAAGTTTAGGTCCTTTTTTGAAGAATGGCTGACTTCATGTGCTTCAGATTTGAATTTTAATATTAATGGTGAATAATTTATATCAACAAATAAAGGCACATAGTTAAAGTACATGATGCAACAGAGTTTCTAGGAAAGTCCAGTATTCTAGAGGTGTTATGGGTTTGAGTTAGGGTTAGAATTTATGTTAATGCCAACCACCTCAGAGACACCAAATAACTCTCAGCCGAATCCTAATCCCAACCCATAACACCTTTAGAATATCGGACTTTCCTGGGAATCTGGGATTTCCTTTGTTTGGGGTGAACTAAAAATATAGTACCAAGATTTATGCAATATCTTTGGAATACTATTGTTATGTATTATAGAAATTACCAGCACTTGTCTTTGTTACTGTTACATAGTTAGAGCTTTCATCCTTTGCTCAAAATTCCTCATCATTCACTGACTGTATACCTTTAATTGGGGCTGCGTAGTCTCAAGGTATGGCATCTATCTCAAGTGCTGGAGGTCCCGAGTTCAGACCCCAGTGAAGGCTAGGATTTTTTCAGACAGACTTCTAGTAATTTCCCCTGGTCTCTGGGTATTGAGATTGGACGCCCGTGTGTATTGTTGCGCATGTAAAAAATCTCTTGGCAGTTGGAAATCAAAAAGAGTAGCCTAAGGGCACTGCCCGGACAAAATTTAGAGTTAAAAATCTACCCAAAGTATTTCAGGATCCTCGGCAGTGCTACGGAGTTCTTGCACTGCGCTGAGATTCTTCAGACTCAGGCTTGAGTCAGAAGTAGAATGGAGCAGCGGGTCAATGTTTTACCCCTGTTCCATTGCTTTGCTCGAAACAAATATAAAAATCGTCATGTTTAAACAGCATCCCCCAAGGGGAAGCCTTAGGTTATGTGCACCATATCAAATGTTTTAGCATTGTACACCATATCAAATGTTTTAGCATTGTACACCATATCAAATGTTTTAGCATTGTACACCATATCAAATGTTTTAGCATTGTACACCATATCAAATGTTTTAGCATTGTACACCATATCAAATGTTTTAGCATTGTACACCATATCAAATGTTTTAGCATTGTACACCATATCAAATGTTTTAGCATTGTACACCATATCAAATGTTTTAGCATTGTACACCATATCAAATGTTTTAGCATTGTACACCATATCAAATGTTTTAGCATTGTACACCATATCAAATGTTTTAGCATTGTACACCATATCAAATGTTTTAGCATTGTACACCATATCAAATGTTTTAGCATTGTACACCATATCAAATGTTTTAGCATTGTACACCATATAAAATGTTTTAGCATTGTACACCATATCAAATGTTTTAGCATTGTACACCATATCAAATGTTTTAGCATTGTACACCATATCAAATATTTTAGCATTGTACACCATATCAAATGTTTTAGCATTGTACACCATATCAAATGTTTTAGCATTGTACACCATATCAAATGTTTTAGCATTGTACACCATATCAAATGTTTTAGCATTGTACACCATATCAAATGTTTTAGCATTGTACACCATATCAAATGTTTTAGCATTGTACACCATATCAAATATTTTAGCATTGTACACCATATCAAATGTTTTAGCATTGTACACCATATCAAATGTTTTAGCATTGTACACCATATCAAATGTTTTAGCATTGTACACCACCAAAAGCTCTGAAAAGGTCTCCTGCAGTGTTAATGCGATCAAAGACAGACCCAGATACTGTCCTGACCGGCGATGGTCATCTACTGGTGAGCCAATGGGTGACCTGACCTGGTTGCCGTTGTATTCCCGCCCCCAGAATGGGAGCCAAGAACCCACACCAGGAGACACATGTTATAGTCTTCCTCTCACATGTCATGTCATGCCAGATCTGCACTTAATTACAAATTCCCACAACCTTACATGTTATTTTATCAAACTTTGTTATATGTCATCTGTTTTCGTTCTTAAATGGCCTTCAGTATGTCCACTATAAGTGTTCCTATAACTTTGATTTTAAACCCACACATCTACTAGTTAATTTCCTTGCACTCCTGAATGTCCTGGACAGTGTGTCCATGTGAGTTCCTGTGATTTGGATGTGGTGATGCTTTGTATCCACTCATGCCCCAGTTGTCCATTTTGAACCCTCACAATAGAATTCAAGGAAGAGTAACATTAACAATGTAAACAAAGAGCAGAAGTTCATATTTACATCTTCAGTCTGCAGATTAGTTAATTTAGTTACAAGTTACAAGATAGGCGTAAAAGAATCTGCTGCCTGTGATTATCGAGCAGAAAGACAGACCCCTGAGCACATACTGCAGTGCTGCCCTTACCTCTCCCAGCAAAGACTGTGGATCTGGCCCAGGGGATCCACATTGCAAGAGAAGCTATGGGGTACCGGTGGAGACCTTAAACGCACAATCCTATTTTGGACCCAGACGGGACTCAATGATTAGCATGACTGACGTCGAAAGCAGAAAAAGAAGTTATAAATATTTATTTTAAATTTCAGTTCAAGTTTAGTGTTTAGTTCATTGTTTTTCGTCCATTTACACAGTACATTATTAGATAAATCCTTTCAGTTCCATTTACACAGTACCTGATAATGCTGCTGACAGCAACTGTATTCATCTGACAATGTTCCTCTTTCAGTGCAAAAACAAAAATGTCTTTGGCAAACAATGATAATTTTTCTATGACTGTGGAGGCATACCTTGGTAAGTATTTTTAAACAGTGATTTGTTATTGTAAAAAATGTTTTTCTGGGGGGTGGGGGGATGGGACAGAAGGGAGAGAGGTAGAGGGTTCAGAATCTTTTTCTCAATATCTAGTAGTAGGGAGGCATCATTGAAAGTTAGTTACTTCTATGTTTACTGCATAATATACTTTTATTGTGCACAAATGTGTGGAGAATTGATTGTAGCTTTAGAAAATGCTAAATAACTGTATAAATGCTTTAGAAAAACCACCAACCTAACCATCCAAGATCAAATGAATAATGATACTGTTAGACAGATTGTGGGCAACTTGATTCATTGAGAAACATCAGATTAGATGGTTTGGCCATCTCGTAACAATGCAGCAACATCATATAACATCACAGACACTACATTTCAGAAGATCAGTTATCAAGAGGATGGCCATAAAAAAATAGATCGACAACATTAAAGACACTTTACGCCATCACAACATAACAATGGTCAGTGCCAGTCAACGTGCACTGGATCGCACATTATTCTTCCTCACAACGCCTGATGGCAGATGTGGTTTAAGACAATGACGATGACAATTTGTATGTAGTCTGTAGTGTTGAGTTGAGTTAAGAAGTCATGTAACAGCACTCAGGGCATTGCCCATAAGCACCCCATTCCCATCTTCAGCAGCTAGCACAGTGTAGTTAGTAACATTTAAGAAAATGTCTGTAGCAGTGGAACTGACAAAACATCAACAGATCTTCCAGTGGACTGTGATGAGAGTTATTGTCTTTAAAAAAAACAACCAGTTGTAACATGATGATGATGATTCAGCAGGAGAGTCTCAGGTTAATTTCTGCATGAAGTTTATTGGAAGGAGACACAGACAACATGCAAATGTTTCAACCAAAGATTGAAGCGAAAAACAAAATATTAGAAATGGTTGATGTTTTGTGTTGTCATTTACACATCTAGGCTGTGATATTTGCACCTTTCAGCCAAACATGTCAAATTTTAGCAAATCTTTAATTAGTTAAATTTATGACGTGCTTGTTAAAGAGCAATGGGTCTATTCTTCCTCTCCCCACCAAAAAAAAAAAAATGGGGTCCTGGAAGCCATACTAGGAGGAATAGTATACTTCTAAATTAAGAAGGAGGGGGGGGGGGGGGTGGAAACAAAAACATTGATCTGATCTATGCATCTGGTGATCATGTAAGATGGCGAAACATGACAGCCTACACTTACCAGCCCAGCACATGTTGATGATAATGAATAATTTTTTTTTTCGTTAGTAATGTATTTTGGCTATTTTTTTGGGTAAAAAACTAGTTAAAAGGTTTGCTTGTCATCTGTGTATATTTCCTGTTGCAAGTTTTTGTTTAGTTCATTCATTTTGTATATCAGATTCATTTTTTATATCAGCTTAATAGCATTCAGCCTCTATTTCTGATAAGTTCTCCAATCTTCAGACACATATTTGAAAATTCTAACCGCATATTTGTGTAACCCAATAGGGACTAAGAGGATGATATTATAGTATTACATTAGTTGACTTTACTTTTCAGACAGTTTTTGGGATTTAAAAAATGATCAACCTGGGAGCCCAAGTCATTTCTGAAAATCTTCCTCCGTTCTGTCGAGAGTTGATTGTTTCCGAAGCAGTGAAAAACTACTGAATATAAAATTGTCTAGTGAGATCACAGTAAAAAGAATGGTGGAGTTGGTTCTGCAACATTCTGTTAAATATATGCAACTATTTATTTAAAAAAAAATTTTTTTTTTAACTGTCATTCAATTATGAGATCATGATCCCAAACTGTAAATAATCTTTTTTATGTTGGTCTTCCTCTTCCTATCTTCCCTTTTAAATATCCTGTTGTCATGATGTACTTTGTTTTATCCCCTTCTCAAAACATGCCCAAAGTATGTAGATAGTCTCTTGTGATGTGGGTAGAAAGTCATTTAACTTCTTTAATACATCTTCATTGGCTTTATCAGAATTATAAGTACTTAATACAGAGATCACATGCAAGCTGCATTTGCCTCCTAAATTTCAGTGTAATGTTATACTGTACTAACAATGACTTTATTGTAATATTTATGTAGCAAAACACCACATTGTGACTTACCTTGAGGACAGCATCACACAATTACTAGAGTGCAGAGAAGAAAATCCTAAAGTTGTTCCCACACAATTTTTGTGTGAATAGTAAGTTTTCCTAGTGTTGTTCTAACAATATTTCATATTGTGATCTAATATGCCTATATGTTTCAAGGTAACAAGTAAAGGACCTCTCTCCCTTTCACACTGTGATGTTTATTGAGTATATGATGATGATGATCATAATGTGCCCTGCCCATCAGGATAGGCACTCGTGTCTCTCCACAAACCTCAGTCCTTGGTATTCTGAATCAATTCTGCTGTTTATATTCCTCCATGCCATTGTTTCAGGCAATCAAACATAATTTCTCTTAGTTTGCCTTTGCCTTGTTTACTGTTTGATCTTTCTAGTCTGGACAATATTCTTCAGGGTCTTTCATCTCTTCACATGACCAAAGAACACTGACTGCCTCTTTCTTGTAGTTGTATATAGTTTTCTAAATTTATTAGCCATTTCCAGGCAGTGTTGTTAGTCAGTCTGGCTGTACATGGTATCCATAGCATGCCTCTCAGAAAACAGGATCTCATGGTATATGATGCTGGTGTGTATGTTCAGATCAGTTTACTGTCATTGAATGTTGTAGTCAATGTCACACTGGCCTCATTTACTTCCTTGAACATTTCCTGGTACCAGTTTTTTTAGCCTGTATCAACCTGGGATTCCAGTTCAAAGAAATAAACATTTTGAAGGTGTTTTGAACACATGACCTCCCAGTGTGGGTGCCGGGGCCCCATTTTGAGGGGAAAAGAATAGACCTACCTATTCCTTAACAAGCATGCCATAAAAGTTAACTCACATACAAGTTTTTTCCTTTGAAGTCGGATTGCCTTTGCCTGAGAGGTGAGGAATCAGTAGTCTGCATATGCATAAGCCAGATTTGTGAAGCGGATATGATGTCAGATGGTCTTTAGATTGTGCCATGAAAGACATAGAGGGAGCTGTAGCTGATGGCAAAAGATAGGATGGCTTGACGTGTGTGTTTTTTTTAGAGCCTATGCTCTTCCAGTGGAAAATAAGGGCTAGACGAAAAAGAAAACTGGATGTTTTTTATACATTATTATTTTGTAATGTCAGACTAAATGAAGGAGCAGGTGGTTGAGCGGTTTATGACACTGGCCTCACAAAATAGGTGATTTATGTTCTGTTTCACATTATTGGAGGTAAAAAATATATTTTTAGCTGTAATTATACATTGTGTCTCCTTGGTTTGGCAACTTTTGTTTCTTTAACCATTATCACAGTTCTCCCAGCCCACCCAACCAATGGTACCCAATATCATAATTTAAGTGTTGTTATTTGCTACAATATAGTAATGCTACAAATTTATCCAAGTGCCTCCTGTAAAAACAGATTTAACATCAATGTAAACAATTTCTCATTGTGTGAATAAAAGTAAGGGATTTTTTTTTTTCTTAATGCCTGAGGCAAATCAGGCATTTGGTCTTTGGACTTTGGTTCAAATCAGGCATTTTGGCTTTGGTCCAAATCACACAAAATCAGGCATTTGGTCTTGGGCTTTGGTACAAATCACACCAAATCAGGCATTTTGGCTTTGGTCCAAATCACACCAAATCAGGCATTTGGTCTTGGGCTTTAGTCCAAATCACACCAAATCAGGCATTTGGTGCTTGTCCATATATTTAATTGACCAGTTGGCAGTTGATGTGTGACGTGGTTAACATCAAGCCAACCATTTTTATTTCCTACGATCCATTAAAGCTGAGTAGGTCTAAGAGCCTGTGTCAGTTTTTAAATCTGCCTCACTGTGAATTTGAACCCATGAATATTGACAAGAAGAAAAGTGGGCTAACCACCATTCTCTTGTTGCTTCTGTCACCATGAAATTTTGATCATATATTTTGGTCTTTTGCCTAATGATCTAGAAGAGTTTTCTAAGGTAAGAATATTTACAATTTATATCTGTGTGTTTTTATTGACTCACTTTTGATATTTTCAGTTTTCGTAGTTTACAAGATGGCCAGCACACGATGCTCAGAGAATTTGCTTATATTAAAAGCACCCCATACAACAGAATGTCTTTTGTAGTTTTATTCTGGAAATGTTTTCAACAAATTGGGAAGAAAGGAGGTGAGCTGAAAATAAATATAAGTTAATACTGTGGAGGCATATAAATGTGTCTCAGAATAATTAAAAAAAAGAAGTATTTGTCAAGCTACTTTGGAAGTCATATTGTTTTCTTACTTTTCATATAGTTTGTGGAAATATTAGATTTTGAAATATATAGCTTTTACTCACATTTTGCAGAGATTATTGTGTCTACAACTTGTGCCGTTAAATATGAATACATACCTGGGGATATATATGGAAAATTGACACATCTTTATTAGACTTTATAAAGGAACCTTTTTGTAGGTGTGATTATGTAACATAGACAATAAGCTTCCTATTTGCAGGGCTATTTGTTTCTGTCCCTGTTTTAAATTTTTGCAGACATAGTTGATAATTTTTTGAACAGGTTTGTGAAGAAATGGACTGAAAAACTTGGTGATGACTGACAAGAATAATGGAAAAGAACAAGGGAAAGAAAGAAATATATGTACATGGATGGTTTGATTACATGGACGGGACAGGGCAAGAACATTGACCTGATCTGTTATTCTAGTGATCATGTGGGATGGTGCACTTATTGTCATTGGCAGGACACATAATATGAGAGTTGCTTGCTGGCATGTAATTTTTTTAGAAGAATGGTGAAAACACCAAGAAAGATGAGTTGATTTGAGTCAAGAATTGATATCACAGAACTTGGGGCATTCCCATGAATGCTGCAACCCGTATCTTCAGCAGCCAATGCAGAGTTCCAATACTGATGGTACTGTCACAATCTGGTTATATGCCCGTCTTGCCTTTCCTCTGAGTGTAGTGAGCAGGCCAGACCCTCTGGTTACACCCAGATGCCTCATTCTCTCCAGGCCATAATAATCTTCTATCTCTGCTGATTCCGTTGCTTGTTCCCTAAAGGGCCTTGACCACATCTGCCTTGTCATGCATCAATTCACCACCCAGGAGTGCAGATCCAGTCAATCTGTCTGCCTGTTCATTACTCACCACGCCGACATGGACTGGAGAAAAGATCCAAAGTATGCTCACTTTTATCTTTTTTAAATCTTTTGTAAGCTGGAACTAGAAAGATAAAATAGTAATTAAGATGTCTTGAAAGAAATTAACTTATGATGACAACTTATTACAGGCATAAGATGAAGACAGTCTACAGTTTTTTTAGACATGTTGTGATAGAGGTGAATATTGAAGAACATTTGATAATATAACAGGGCATTTGGATGTGAAGAAAGGTAGCTGGAGACCAGAAGAAAAGATTCTTGACATTTGGTATTATTGTAAGAAAGAACATCTGTATTAGAGATGAGTCGTTAGTTAGTCATTAGTCAGTATTCCAGCATCAGTGCAGACAGGTCACCTCATAACTGCTCCATTCCTGTGCCAGTAGAAATCACACAAAATGTTCTCCGCTGTCTCCTTTTAAAACCAGTAAAAATGTATCAGCCCAAGCAAAATCCTGAAGCTTGCCGCCCACAAAATAAAAATGCATGAGGCTATATTATGTGCCAACACTGACAGTGCCACACCAGAACTACAGCTCATTGTTGCCATAAATGGTTAGTCACGAAAACTGGTATTGCACTCGCAAAAAAAAACAACATAGAATCTAAATGTTATCAGCCACCCTCCATTTTAGTGCAATCAACAACACGAGATGAGCACAACCCAATAAAACATTCCATATGAAATAGACTGCTTCTAGCCCTTAGTTCAGTAGCTGGGAGATGGAACTCTTGAACTCCTGGTCCAGAAATGGGGAATTTGCTTCAGAAAAACCTAGCTGGAAACAAATAAATTGTCATGGCATCAGCAGTCGGTCGGCTATCAGCCCTTCTGGTCTGAAGTCATTGAAGATGATAGACTGTACATGAGACAGAAGTTTGGACATACATGATTTTTTAACACAGCATGGGCTGTGAGAACTTTCCTTCTTAGAACGGAAGTTTTGCAAAGAACTTGTTTAAAAAGATACTGAGGTTTTTGTGTGTGGATACTTTCTAGATTTTTCATTTAGGAATACAAAGTACAGTAAAACCCTGATAACATGAACTTGTTTAGGACAAACACTTGGTTTACATGAAAAAAATATTGATCCCAGCCGAGATGTATCATTTATAATATATCTGCAGTCCTAGTTAGCTTGAAACTTGTTAACAAAACTGATTTTTTTGGGTCCCTTGTTATTTGCGTTAACAAGTTTTTACTGTATAGAAATGTTTCTAGATCTATATTTTCTCTGATTTCTTCAGTTTATATGTACTGAAAAATTCTTTTCTAGTAAGCAGACTGTTTACCTAATGACATCTTAATTTTGTTCTTCAGATTTGTTGAGTATTCAAGAGTATCATTCACTTCTCGGTCTTCTTTGTCCAGATTTTCCCTTTCAGATGGTGCAGAATATTGCCAGGTATTTTTTTTTTTTTTTTTTTTAATAATTTACAGTGTATTTGTTTTTCATATCTCCTCTTGCTGCTACTGCTTTCCTATCCCTTAATACTGCTACTATTTTTGGGTCCTATTTCAAAATTTGCTAATTTTTCATGAACCTGTTTGCTGCTACTGTTCATATATCTCTTAACACATTTGATGGTTACATATCTCTTAACCTGCCATTGTTTTCATGTGTCTGCTTGTTGCTACTGTTTTCCTATCTCTTAATGTTGCAACTGTTTTCATGTTCCTTTTTTGCTGTTACCATTCTCTTATAAAATCATAAAAGTTATCTGTGTAAAATATTTGTGTAAGTGTGTCCATAAACATGGAAAAACAAAAATCTTGTCACTTTGTAAATGCCAGTGTATGCATGCGTGTGTCTGTGCCTGCATGCACTTGCTCTCCTATGTGCAACACTCAGGTTCTGGAACAGGACTACAGTCCAGATGTGGATGAACAACCAGAACTTTCTGCCTGAGTTTACAGCTGTTGAACGCACAGAAGAAGAAAAAATAGAGAAAAATCAGAAGTAATGATAATTGTGAAGAATAGTGTCCACCAGAATGCATCATCAAATGTAAATTGGAAAAATCTGAACCAAATGAAAATATTCAGGTGTTTTGATGCTCTGATAATAACATTTGAGGGATGTATTTTTAAAAAGTAAAATATTGATTAGTCTAGTCAAAATTACATTTTACAGAATGAATAATATTCTATGAAGTATGTCTGTTCCGATTGAGGTGAGAGAGTTTAAGTGCTATATGGAGCCAGTCTTTATGTGTGGGATCATGGAAAGTCAGCAGGTTAATGAGAAATTATGTGGAAGGGCAGGAACATGGTTTAAAAAAAAACATGTTGAGAATGTCATGGCTTGATATAAAGCATAGTGGAAATGTTTTGAAATAAATGAACTCATAAAGAGAACTAATTTTCCACATCAGAAGTTACTCCATCTTATTTCGTTATGAGAAGAGGAAAACTGGAGTAAGAAGACGCAGCAAAAAGAAAATCACAAGAGAATATAGGCAGTATGAGACTAAGAGAGGGGTTAGACAAACTGATAACATGGAAGACCATCTGTATCAGAAATGATTTGCAGCACAGAGGACAGAGACCATGTACATACATGATGACCAATGCTACACAGGATGGACTGTAAGAAAAATTAGCGTGTCTCTTTTCATTTATTAAAATTTATGGTTATAATTTTTGTTCATGAAATTGTTAACTTCTGGGAGCTGCAGTAGAGTAGTAGCTATACATTCGCATATCGACTTAAAGATCTAGGGTTCAAATCTGCATCGAGGCATGTTGTTTTCAAAATGGACCTTGGCTTCCAGGTTGACCCGGCATAAAATGGGTTCCAGGTAAAATGCTGGAAAGTCAAGACAGCCAGCGCGATGTTGACCACATCATCCATTTGAACAGTCTATAGAAATATAGGTCTAGCACTGTGCATCTAAGGCATGAAAAGGATATTTCCCTTTCTGTGAATTTTCAGCCTGTAAGGATCACTGTTCGAATTTTCAGCCTTTAAGGATCAGTGTTAGAATTTTTGGCCTGTAAGGATCACTGTTAGAATGTTCGGCCTTTAAGGATCATTGCTAGAATTTTCAGCCTGTAAGGATCACTGTTTAAATTTTCAGCTAATTTCTGTCCCTTCTTCTTCTTCTTCTTCGCGTTCACCAGCTGTACACTCTGGCAGAAAGTTCTGGTTGCTCGTCCACTACTGAACTGCAGTCCTGCTCCAGAACCTGAGTGTTGCGTGTGCATCAGTTTTACAGATCTCATTCTCTTGAATACAGACTGTTGGTTCCTTGCCTCTCCGGCAGATGCACTCCGACTTCAAAGGAAGCTCCCCAATTAGTCGACTCTTACGACATGCTTTTGGAGAGGCAGTTGGTCTATTCTTGTCTTCCCCCACAATGGGGCCCTGTAACCCACACAGGGGTCTGTCCCTTCTAAAAGGAAGTTATAAAAATTTCAAACCAGTTTTAGTTCCTAGCACCACCTTTCGCATTTTCCTTCTTACAAGTTCATACCTCCTGAACTTTTTATTTGTGTTCTCACCCTTCCCCATCCGTCTGAGTTAGAGAAAATCCGATACTGATGAACCAGTACTTTTGAACATGACACTTCACACACAGACCATTAAATGGCTGCCTCAAAGATGAAAATGTTCAGTCAAGTTCAGTAATACTATAGCAAAATAATATTTGTTTAATTTTTTTTTTTTTTTTTTGTTATCCCTTTCAGCCTCAGGCTAGAAAGAGCTTTCTGGTCAGAACCTTTCTGTGTACTACTCACAGTGACCACTCATTCCAGTGTCATGCACATCCCTCAGGTCTTCCTTTTGCTCTGTTTCCATTATATCTGTAAGTAAATATTTGGCAGTAGTCTAACTAACAGGCCAAACCATTTGACTCTAGGCCTTTTGATCAATCCATTGCTGACACTGTGCCCATCTGCCACAGATTCCATCATTTCTGATCTTGTCTCTCGTTGTCATATTAACTCTGAACATTTATTTTCAAATTTGTTCTTTTAGCTCTTAACACGAGGAGTGGCTGGCTGAATGGTTAGAATGCTGGGCTCTCTTGCAGGATACCCAGGTTTTAATCCTTGGTAAGGTGTGGATTTTTTCTGTCAGGGCAGAATTAAATTCTCACCTGCACAGTCCGTGGTGACAGCGCTAGCCATGCGGCCCTAAATCCTCAGGCTCAAAGAAATCCCAGCCTACACCTCAAAAGTGGTATCATAAAGGCAGTAATTGGTAATTTTTGGCAGCTCTTAACAAATTTTGTTTCAATTTTTGAATAAGTACAAAGATTTTTAGCTAGTGGTGCAGTTATTTGTAGACCATATTGCACCATATAATGTTTTAATGCTATTGTATTCCTGTTATTTTTGTCTGTTATCTCCCTAGAATTGTACTCATCGATGATGCCTTGGATTGTCTGATTTCATTCTCGGATTTTGTCTATGCCTTTCAAGTTCAGTTCTATTTTGAAGGTATGTATTGTTTCATATTTTTTTTGTATCACTCACAAGTTTAATAAGTTTTCTTGTCATTTGCCAAACACTAAAATTCATTCTCCAGTTTTTATTAAAATAACTATCCATTCAACTTTTCATAACTGTAACCATCCGTTTTTAGATTGCTCACTTATACATACATTTATTATACATCTATTCCTTGTCCACTCCATTTTAAAAGAGAGTAGACAGAAAAAGGCATTAGTAGCAAAAACCAAACCCAGAGTTTGCCCATTTTCCACTTGCAGTTGTGAAAATGAGACAACTGATTTCACACATATAAAACATACACGTATGCGCACTTACACACACACTTATTTCAGCTGTGGAAGTTTAGAAAAAGTAGAATGACAAACCCACACATTACCAAGACAGCCATTGAAAAAAAAAAGACTTGAGAAGTAACACAATAGAATCTCATTATGGCATGTTCTGTGGGACTCTTGTACCATGTTTTATAATTGTGGTTGCCACATTTGATAATGGTTCACAGTTGGATTGCAATGTTGATGCCTTTCAGCCGAACACATTCGGTTTCATCAAGTCCTTAATTAGCCCTATTTGATGGCATGCTTGTTAAGGAGCAGCAGATCTCTCTCACCCCCCCTCCTCCTTTTCCCTATCATGGGCCCTCTGAAGCTACACAAGGGGAGCTATGTGTATTACAAAGTAGAGCATGTCAGTTTAAAATAAAAAAAAAACAATTAGCTGATATGTGCCAACTCTATACTACAGAATTTTTAGCCAAGTCTAATGAGATCTATCAAGGCCTGCTACAAACCATCAACAGTCCACGCGACCCTGTCATTGTCCCCACTTCCGGTGACAACGATGCTGCTGTGCACAAGAGCACCCATCAGCCGACAGATGGAGTGGATGCCATGCAGTTGTTTAGAGCCATCTACCCGTTACTCAACAGAGCTGATTACAGGTTAGTATCTCAGTCATAAATTAGATGTCACACATTTTTGGACTTGTTATAACGAGAAATGAAATGCATAACTTTGTGATATCTGGCGAATTAGATGACGAAAGAGCTAGGGAAAGACAAAAAGATAAATAGCTATACAACCTAACCACATGGCATGGCTGCAACAAGAACTCAGACCTGATCCAAGATACTGGTGTTCACGTGAGGTGGTGTGCCATGACTAAGTTAGTTGTGTGACCTTTACAGGCTGATGCGGAACTAACCGCTGCATTTTGTTTTTTTTTAGCTTTTTGCCATTTCACTAGGCAATTTTACGTTCAGTAGTTTGCCATTGCTTACTGAATGTTCAGCTCTCAATACCATTGTTGAAAGTAAAGCAAAGTGGTTTGCTGTCAATTCATCTGCAGGTTGAATATAACCAGGTACCTCGGAATCAGCACTGAAGCTGCAGTGTGTTTTCAACAAGTTTAATGATTCAGTAGAGTTGATTCTGAAGTTTAGCTAAGGGGAGAAAAGGTTGTCAATTAAATGACTTCACAGGGGCAGCATAGATAGTAAATAAGGTCCTGCACTTATCTTTGCCATGTAAAAACTAATCATGGCAGAAGTTTGGCAGAAATAAACAATAGAATAGCACCATCAAAATTATCAGACCAAACAAGATGTAGAACTAGGCAGCTTGACAATATCACAATCAAGAGTGACAATTGTAATAAAAATATGTATTCTAAATCCTGCTATATGGTTTAGAAATCTGGACAAGGAACAAGCAATTAGAAGGCAAAACTGAGGCCGTTGAAATGTGGAAACACTTATGAATGGGTCTGTTTTATGGAACCAAAAACAATATATTGCAGAGGTTTTGGAGAGATGGGAAATGAAAAGAGTTGTTGAAAGGAGTAAAAAAGAGACAACTGAAATATGTTGATCACATTAAAAGACATAGCACACTTAAACACCATACTGGAAGGAAAGAGCAGGTGAGCAAGAGGTCGGCAGCATGCAAGGGGGTTAGGAGGGGGGAATCATAAAGAGAGGAATCAACAGTAGTCAGAGAGAGTGTATAGCCAAAAGAGAGACAATATACTGGAGACCAGCTGCAACCAAACTCCATTATTGAAATAGCATTTAATTGATTGGTTGATTGATGTAAAGAGTACTCTTTAGTAATTTAACAAACCAAACATTTATAAATTATTTTTATTAAATTTTGTTCCAGCACACCACCATTGGCCTGTCTAAAGGAGATTCTTTTTATTGTACCTTACATTTCATTCTATGAGTTTTTGACGGCCATTGCAAAGTCGGAGTCTATAAACATTTACATAGGTAAGCATGTAGAAAGTTTTGGAGGAATAAGTAGAAATATGTCTTTAAGAACAATGTTAAGTTTGATTTTGTAATCCATGATGCTGGAGATATTCAAGATAGATCAAAGTCATCAAAGAAGACAGTGAAGCCTTTGCTTCTACAACCAGCGGCATGAAAATGGAGGTCATGGCTGTGACAAAAGCCCTTGAATGGACGGAAACTCAGGAATTCAGCATTGCATGCTTTTTCAGCAACTCAATGAGCATGCTACAGCATATGAACGCAGGACATATACAGAAACAGTGGCTCTATCTGATTCAGCAGGCAACGTTTTGCAAAATCACCATCATTTTTGTCCCAGGTTATGCTGGTTTGAAAGGCAATGAGAGAACAGACTTCCTGGCTGGCAGTGCAACTATCAATAATGGGACAGGAAAGACATCATCAGTGGCATATGAGAGACTAGACGCTGTGAAGCTTTCAGTTTTATGGAAAATGATTTTTCACTAAATAGACTGCATACCTCGGGTGTATCAACTGGAGCTGCAAAACATGGAAAACCATGCAGGAGCCACCTGTCGTTACATCAACCAGAACAGAATGGGAGTTGTTAGCCTAAAAACACTTGGAGACATACTCAGGAGGAGATGGAAGTACTTATGGTTATGTCCGTTCTGTGATGAAGATGATCTGTAGTGAATAATGAACGAAAGATTTATGAAACAGAAGTGGCGCTGATACTGATAATGGTGACTGCTTGACTTCCTTTGCTTGCTAACATTTCCTCATCTGATAAATTATTCTTTACAATAGGCCGACTTCCAAGCAAGACAGGCTTACTGGAAAGTGATGATGTTGAATCAAGACCGTAAGTTATTCCTTTTGCGACCTGTTCATACGTTTGTTTAAACTTATAAAAATAAATAGTTGAAAACTGTTGCAAAATTAAATAAATGCACAATATGGGAAAAAATAAAACATAAGATCCACATCTTCAAGACAGAGACTGTCATGATATACACAAACGCAGAAAAACATGCACACACACACATACACACGCATGCACACACACACACACACATCACAATTGTCAAGTAATTTCATTTATCACATTATATTGTAATATCTTATATTTGCTTGCAATGTATTCCTTGATGTTTCCTCACATTTAAAGCCTTGTTTAACAATTGCATGGTGAATGCTTCCCTCAGATACTTCAGATTATTGATACAGAAATATATATAAAAAAATTCAGAGATGATGTCATTATTTTTAATCTATAGATGTTTCTTGTGTAGAACTGATATAATATAACAGTTGTTGACATTTCTATATAGTTGGTCACCTTTGTGATGTCTATCCTGTTCTTCTTCCTGTTTTGGCCCAGCACATCTGATTTCATTACTCTCCTAAATGGTCACTTTTTACAACTTGCTTTTTGGAGGCAGTGTCTGTCCACCCCCACCCTCCCTGCCACCTCTTTTCCTCCCTAGGACACACAGAGGGAGTACCGTCTATGACGATATCTTTTGCATGCCCATATTGAATGCTTTGATTCTTATAACTGCAGCCATAAGACAAAGCTTTGCATGAATTGGAATGTATTTTGTTAATACCGTTCACATTTTATTCGTATGGAAACAGAGTGTCTGTGTTTTTTCTTTACATCGTGAGTTGGTAAACAAAATAAAGATCTCATATTTGTTTAAATCAATCGTCATGTAAATAATATATTAATCACCTTTACCTCCAAGGAAACTTCCTTCCGGGTAGCCCATTTAATGTTGAGTCAACACCTAAACTCATGTTAAATTTAAGGAAAAAATCTCCACTTTTAAAACATGACTACTAGGCTTATAGGCAGATGTAATATCCACTGTACAACTGTGGCTTCCCCTGTACTTATACATCATCATAAAAGCTTCAGAGTTATTGAAATTTTTTTTTTTCGTATTTATGTTTTTGGTCTTATTTATGCATAGTGATTCTTTGTTTTCTCCAGCCTAACATTGATATTACGTCTGAATCTTCTTGTATTTCTAGTTGTCTTGGCAAAATGCTGAAGGAGATGTGAGGGTCATCTGTGTGCACTTCCTAATGCATTGTAAAACTTGTTCTTCATTTCTGTAAAGTTGTTCTTGATTTTTTTCTTCCTGTCTTTTGTGTGGTCTTCCTCTTGCTTCGTGTTCATAATATTTCTTCAGTACAAAAAGAAATTTCTACACTGGTTCTTTTCTCGTGGCTCATATTTATATCTCTCAGGTAGGTAGGTAGTTTGTCCCGACCAGAACTGCACGCTTAAGGATGAGAGTCAAATTGGTACAAATCTCATAAACTCTGTTCAGTCTCATTTATTGGGACGACTGATGGTTACATAGTAACTTGAAGCATGCACTGTGTGAGAATTGTCCTCTCATTGTAAAGCTAGGAGAACAGTTCAGCTGTTTTTCGCCAAAGATGTAGTCAGTCTTCTGAACTTAACAAAACCTCTCTGCCAAATTGATTACAGTTTTTGTTGTTTAACTCTGAACATTTTCCTAGTATTTATTTTGTTCTGATTAAAGATTATCATTAACACAGTGAATTGTTCGGGCTGTGATTTTGCAAACATTTATAACCAGCAGTTTGTTACCTCTTTAGAAGAATATTCTTTTTCTACTTTTTTTGCCCCATTATTCATCAAGTCCTCCTGTCTTCTGTTATTGTGTTTCAGTTTTTTATCTTCTTTAACATTGTGGTTTATAGTAAAAGATTATTCTAGTTTTATTGTTTTTAGGTTTTTCTCAATGTGTGTCTCATCAAGTGCCAGCATCTTTTCCTCACCTCTTGATTCATTGAAATTAATTTAGTACTTTTCCAGAGCTCTACATCAGTGATTCTGTCATACCATTTGATTCTCTTTTTTTTTTTTTGGCGGAGGCATTATTAAAAGAGGAATATTAGAACCGATACAAATTGGTGCCGAGAGTGTCCCCCATGCCGCTCATGCAGCCTGGATTGGGACTAATCTAGATGGTTGGGACTCACGAGCAAAGCTGCAGGAGATGCGGAAGCTGCTGCTCGTGAGTCCCAGTTTGGGGGATACTCTCGGCGGTGGCAGCAGTCACCGGAAAACCACAAATTAAGTCGCAGGAAGTGCGCAATTGACACGTGACTGAGGCTCTGTTAGGGTGTTTTTGCGGCCGCCATCTTTTGTGCCCGTTATTTGGAGGATAGCCTGGTATTTTGTCAATGTTAAACATAAAGTGCCTAGTAAAATTGTTTTTTCCTAAAGAAGAGTTTATCTAGTAAATATGAAATTTTTCTAAAAGAAAGATTCCAGTAGTCTGCACTTTTTCTGAAGTGATTATAAATTTAAATTGAAGTGATATTTTCCTGACTATTAAAAAAAAAATGAAAGAAAATCCAGTCGTGTTATTCCATAGTTTAAAATCTGAAACCATGATGCTGCTTACTCAAACGTTTCATGTCCATCAGAGTTTCCCGACAGCAGCAGAAGACTCCACGGGTATGCATGCTTAATTCTTTTGTTTAAATTCCTACTATTGCTTCATATTTACTTTAAGTTAAAGTTGTAGCTTTTTAGTTTCACTTGGTTGCACAGAACTTTTAGATTTATTTTAAAGTATGATTGTGATGAAGAATCAATGTAAAAGTAATCAGGATGAGCCTAAACAAGCTTAGTCTCTCCCAGCAGAATTTAAGGGTGTGGGTGTTGACTGTGATCAGTATGGCATCAAGGCTGCAGGGCTTAGGGGATAGCAGCTAGACCTTGTGTTTAATGGCAAAGGGATCAACTTCTTTTCACTTTTATCCCATAAGGCTTGGTCTCTCTCTCTCTCTCTCTCTCTCTCTCTCTCTCTCTCTCTCTCTCTCTCTCTGTAAAGCAGCTGGTCACCTGCAGAGAGTGTTGCACAAAGCACAAACTGTGCAGCTCTGGCATAACCACTGGGGTTGTTATAAACATCTGCACTTTTGAACTGATGAGTAACATTTGAAATAAAATCCATAATTTTCACAGCATGAAGGAAATAGGTTTAACCACTTGGCCAGATATATCTTGGTTTCTAGACACTTGCCCACATCCTAGTAGGGGTGAAATAGGTTTAACCACTTGGCCACATATATCTTGGTTTCTAGACACTTGCCCACATCCTAGTAGGGGTGAAATAGGTTTAACCACTTGGCCAGATATATCTTGGTTTCTAGACACTTGCCCACATCCTAGTAGGGGTCAGCACCTGAGACACTGGGTCCTTGGTGGCAGCTCAGCTAAGGGTGCTCCTGGATTCTTCTCTACTTCACTTCCCACTCACACAGTCGTAATCAGGAAAATTCATCAAAAGATGTACCCCCACACACTCAAGTCACTTATAGCTTTTAGTATATATTTTCTGGTTGCCTATACCCAGTATCACAGCGATTAAAAAAAAAAAGACGTGTGTGTGTGGGTGGGGGAGGGGGAGGGGTGTGTTTGATGTGGTTTTATCCTAGCCAAATGCTTTCTTTGTGGATAAAACAAGATATATCTGTCCTAGCCGAATGCTTTCTTCATGGATGAGACAGATATATCTGTCCTAGCCAAATGTTTTCTTTGTGGATAAGACAGATATATATATATCCTAGCCAAATGCTTTCTTCGTGGATCAGACAGATATATTTGTGCTAGCCAAATGCTTTCTTCATGGATGAGACAGATGTATTTGTGCTAGCCAAATGCTTTCTTTATGGATGAGACAGATATGTCTGTCCTAGCCACATGCTTTCTTCACGGATGAGACAGATATATCTGTCCTAGCCCAATGTTTTCTTCATGGATGAGACAGATATAAATGTCCTAGCCAAAGGCTTTCTTTGTGGATAAGACATATATTTGTGTTAGCCAGATGCTTTCTTTGTGGATGAGACAGATATATCTGTCCTAGCCAAATGCTTTCTTCATGGATGAGACAGATATATTTGTCCTAGCCAAATGCTTTCTTCGTGGATAAGAAAAAGAAAACCCTCCCACAATGTACACAAAACCCTGCTACCGCTGCTAGCAACCCATCCTACAACCACCACACAAAACCTAACTACCACTGTCAGTAACCCCTCCCACAACCCACACAATACCCAACCACCTCTATCAGCAACCCCTCACACAACCCACACAAAACCCAGCTACTGCTGCTAGCAACCCCTCCCACAACCCATAACCCATCTATTACTGTCAGCAACCCTCACACAAAACCCATCCACCATGTCAGCAAACCCCTCCCACAACCCACAGATACCCATACCTCTATCAGCAACATCTCCCACAACCCACACAAAACCCAGCTACTGCTAGCAACCCCTCCCACAACCCATACAATACCCATCTACTACTGTCAGCAACCCCTCCCACAACCCACACAAAACCCATCCACCACTGTCAGCAACCCCTCCCACAACCCACACAATACCCATCCACCACTGTCAGCAACCCCTCCCACAACCCCCACAATACCCATCCACCTCTATCAGCAACATCTCCCACAACCCACACAATACCCATCCACCACTGTCAGCAACCCCTCCCACAACCCCCACAATACCCATCCACCTCTATCAGCAACCCCTCCCACAACCCACACAATACCCATCCACCACTGTCAGCAACCCCTCCCACAACCCACACAATACCCATCCACCTCTATCAGCAACATCTCCCACAACCCACACAAAACCCAGCTACTGCTGCCAGTATACCCATCTACTACTGTCAGCAACCCTTCCACACAACCCACACAACCCATCCACCCACCCCTCCCACAAACACCCAACTACCACCAGCAACCCCTCCCACAACCCACACAAAACCCATTAACTGTCAGCAACCCCTCCCCAACCCCACACCCACCCACAGCAAAACCCACAAAACTACCACTGTCAGCAACCCCTCCCACAACCCACACAAAACCCAGCCACCTCTATCAGCAACCCCTCCCACAACCCATACAAAACCCATTAACCACTGTCAGCAACCCCTCCCACAACCCACACAAAACCCAGCCACCCTTATCAGCAACCCCTCCCACAACCTACACAAAACCCATCCACCACTGTCAGCAACCCCTCCCACAACCCACACAAAACCCATCCACCACTGTCAGCAACCCCCTCCCACAACCCATATGAAAACCAACTACAGCTATCAGCAATCCCTACAAGCAGTGTTGCCAGTTCAATATGCCCCACCTAAGACTTTTATTTTTTAATGTGCATTTAAATGTATCCTCAAGCAACTGTCTGCAACACTCAACATTTTAATTCCCATTCCTCCATTCACGAAAAAGCTATTACCAGATTGGTAATTCTAAGTTATAGCGCACAACCCCCCCCCCCTCCCCCCCCCAAAAAAAATAAAGGTTTCCCACCCCTGACTTAGAGGCACCTGACTGTTTTAGTTTGTTGGCAGACCTACATGGTCACTTTTCTGAAGAGCCACTAGTTATCTTTGACTAATTCAGTGTATATGAGGTGCATGATTGCGGATTGTGGAGAGGCATGATTGCCCACGCCAGTCGGCAAGGCACCTGGCGATTATGATGAGGCACATACTAGTGTGTTCCAGAACTATTTCATACCTTCACCTTTGATAAACAGAAAAAGAGAAGAAGAAAGTCTTGTCCTTCTTAACATTTCACATTCATTATTTACTCTTCATTGGCCTAATAGTTAAAACATTTAAAAATTTTTTTTTGTGTGACAGGGTGTTAAGTTTTCAGCTAAGATCATAACTCTTAACGTAACAACTAGGGCTGTATGGAATAGTAATTTTCACAATTCGGCCAAATACGAATAACGGGACCAACTATTTGGCCGAATACGAATAGTGTATAGTGTATAAGATATATCTATTTAAAAAAAAAACATTCATAATGTCAAATGTACACTGAACTTTTACTTCACATAAAGTAGCACAGAATAGTCATCTTCTTCTTTTGCATTCTAAGCCCTTGAGGTTTACTGCTGCAGATATCACTCATCTCCATTAATCTCTCTGGCTGGCCTTCTCTTCACAATTTGGGACACTAGTTGTTTGCAGGTTTGGCTGGACATTATCTCTCGAACTTCTTTCTTGTCTGCCTCGTGGTCTACGCCCATTCATCTCTCAGGTGCATACAGTTTTACTTCTCTGTCATCTGACATTCTTTCAGTCTGCCCCAACCATTTTAGTCTTTTAGTTCTCATGATGCCAGTGATCAATAGTGATTTAAACAGATTATGTGTTACGTTGTTGCTTTTCACTCTCCATTCCCCGCTGTTAGCATCTTTGATGGGTTCAAAGATTTGTCGTAAGACTGTTTTCGAAAACCTGAAATAAGGTCTCATCTTTTTTATTTTTGCTTCAAGTTTCAAAGCCATAAAAACGACTGGTCTTATCAACATTTTATATATTTTGATCTTGGTGTTGCGAGACAGACACTTTGACTTTAGCAGATGTTGAAGGGCATAGTATACTTTATTTCTAGATTGTATTCTAGATTGTATTTCTTCTCTCAGCATGTTGGAGCAGTTGAAGTTTGCACTCAAGTACTTATGTTTCCCCTCGTTTGCTTTTCATATTATCAACTTGGATGTGGCCAGAGTTTATATTCTTTCCATGTATACTTAGTATTCGTACAGAATATTAAACATTTAAAAACGTTATGTTTTGCATCCTTCAGTCAGTCTGTGGTAACTAATAAATAGGAATGAAAGAATCCTAAGTATTATACCAAGTAACTAAAATTGAAAATTGTCACTGACAGCTTAGTTAATGCATAAAAGCTGCATTAACTTTCAACAAAACCAATCGTTCCATGTTGTCAGTATTAAGGCCGTGTATGCAGAAGTGGGTGTAAGGTAACTACTATTCGTATTTGGTCCGACCGCAACTATTCGGCTGAATAATGAATAGTCTTCTTCTTCTTCTTCGCATTCACCAGCTGTAAACTCTGGCGGCAGGTTCTGGTTGCTCGTCCACTACTGAACTGCAGTCCTGCTAGAGAACCTGAGTGTTGCGTGTTCATCAGTTTTACAGATCTCATTCTCTTGAATACAGACTGTTGGTTCCTTGCCTCTCCGGCAGATGCACTCCGACTTCAAAGGAAGCTCCCCAATTAGTTGACTCTTACGACATGCTTTTGGGGAGGCAGTGGGTCTATTCTTGTTTTCCCACAATGGGGCCCCGGAACCCACACGGGGGACTGAATAGTCAATAGGTCCACTATTCGGCCCCAAAGCGAATACAAAGCGAATATTCGGTACAGCCCTAGTAACAACTAGTGGATTTTCAAACATACACATGTGTAATATTTACTTATTAACTACTGAATTATCAAACATGCTGAAGCAGACTTAAATTTGTAAATCTGAGCTGTCTGTTGATCTGTAGACTGTCACCACGGAAACATTGTTGTCTGGTTGTATTTGGAAAATTAGGTGAGCTCAGGTTTGCTAGAAATTATTTTGCTACTATGAAATGTAGTGTTGTCAGCTACCAATGTTAATTGATAAATTGAGCAGGTTTCTAACAAGTTGTTTGTTGACATAATTTAAATATGTGTGTATGTATATGTATAGCAGCATATTTATTTGCATGTATATGTAGCAACTAGTTGATCTGTATCTGCTGGGTATTATCTATGTTGCTGAATATTTACCCCTGATTTGTTGTTGTAACAGAAAAGTAAACAGAAAGTCAAGAAAGCAAATGAGATCCCTGTCTCTAGGTAAATAGTCGCTCTTCTTTGTGTTTGGGTATTGCATGTTCGTGTTAAGTTTTGTAAATTTTCAGGCAAATTCTCATCACTTTGCACTCTGGATATGGGTGCAGCAGAGAAGCTTGCATGTTATTTGGAAACTGCATACATCAGATTTCTTGATTAATCGTTTGATTTTGTTCACAACCTGTTGACAGATTAGTGGAATGTTTTAAAGAACTGATTCATCATCATCACCTTCCACTTTTACCATTAAACATTGTGGGAAGACAGTTTGTGGATCCACGATTGATGGATGACACTAACGATTGTCATGGACGCCCTCTTGCTCTCACATCAGACCTGTTTTAAGTGGAGTGCCCATGTTGGTTGTTCCTCTTGCATTCTAATGAGATGACCAAACCATAGAATTGATTGAGTGTGCTTACTTTTATGTTTCAGAACTGTATTATATGCTTGAAATTTGAATTGAACTTTCTTAGTTTACCTTTTTGTGGGTTGAACATAATATGGTATGCCAAGTACTTTTAGGGTTTTGCAGGTCTAAGTAAATGTTTATTTATATACAACTGTACAGAGATTTTACCTATTGTTATATATTTTATAAATATTTATCAATATTGTTTTTTGTTAATAAATTTTGAAACCTCCAAAATCCGCAACAGAGGACTTCTGTGTGCCGTAATTTATTATTTTTAATACCTAACCTGACTTCTGTCTCACTCCACAGACACTGTGGCTGCATTGAAATTATACTTTGTATGCTCTTTTAATTAACTAATTATAAAACAGATAAACAGATAAATGGCCTGCCATTACATTCACAAAGTTATCTTGTGTTAAAGCAACATTCCTTAACTTCTTGCATTCTTTACTATTCTTCCTTATGTTTCTGTCTGGAGCAGAAGCTGGTGGTCATAGCTCCCCAATCCTCCCAGTCATCTGATATTTTGAGAAAGTCAGTCTGGCTTATTGTTTATTACTACCAGCTGTTCAGGCATTCCAGACACCTTCCTGCTTCCTCCTCTGCCTCCATTTGCTTAGACAAGACTTTTTTCCTAAATCCACCTCTTCTGTTAATATGTTCCCATGCACACCGTTATCTCAAACAATTTGTTTATATTTCTGTTATGAACTTTGTAAACTGCTTTCGCACCTCAATTTTAGTTGCTTTGGACCTTCAGATTAGACGCTTCAGACCTCTAGAATAGTTGCTTTCAGAGATCATGGCTAGCTGCTTTCAGACCTCCAGACTAGCTGCTTTCAGATCTCCAGATTAGTTGCTTTCAGACCTCCAGACTAGCTGCTTTCAGATCTCCAGACTAGCTGCTTTTAGGTCTCCAGACTAGCTGCTATCAGACCTCCAGATTAGTTGTTTTCAGATCTCCAGGCTTGCTGTTTTCAGACCTCTAAACTAGCTGCTATCAGACATCCAGATTAGTTGCTTATCAGAACTCAAGATTAGCTGCTTTCAGAGTTCCAGATTATTTGCTTTCAGGTCTCCAGATTAGTTATTTTCAGAGCTCCTCATAGCCGCTTTCATAGCTCCAGACTAGTTGCCATCAGACCTTCAGACTAGTTGTAGAGCTGCGAACTAGTTGCTATCATAACTCCAGATTAGCTGCTTCAGAGCTTCAGACTAGTTGAAGAGCTGCGAACTAGTTGCTATCAGACCTCCAGATTAGCTGCGTTCATAGCTATAGACTAGTTGCTATCAGACCTCCAGATTAGCTGCGTTCATAGCTATAGACTAGTTGCTATCAGACCTCCAGACTAGTTGTAGAGCTGAGAACTAGTTACTATCAGACCTCCAGATTAGCTGTGTTCATAGCTCCAGATTAGCTGTGTTCGAAATCCAGATTAATTACTATGAAACCTCCAGACTAGCTGCTTTCAGACCTTCAGATTAGTTACTATCAAACCTCCAGATTAGTTACTATCAAACCTCCAGACTAGCTGCTTTCAAAACTCTAAATTAGCTGCTTTCAGACTTCCAGATTAGCTGCTATCAGACTGCCTTCTTTTTTCTCTAACAGGTTGTTGAAAGTGTGTACATATTGTTGAAAGTGTGTACATGTTGAAAGTGTGTACATATTGTTGAAAGTGTGTACATATAGTTGAAAGTGTACATATTGTTGAAAGTGTGTACATATTGTTGAAAGTGTGTACATATAGTTGAAAGTGTGTACATATAGTTGAAAGTGTACATATTGTTGAAAGTGTGTGCATATTGTTGAAAGTGTGTACATATTGTTGAAAGTGTGTACATATTGTTGAAAGCGTGTACATATTGTTGAAAGTGTGTACATATTGTTGAAAGTGTGTACATATAGTTGAAAGTGTACATGTTGTTGAAAGTGTGTACATGTTGTTGAAAGTGTGTACATGTTGTTGAAAGTGTGTACATATAGTTGAAAGTGTGTACATATTGTTGAAAGTGTACATATTGTTGAAAGTGTGTACATATTGTTGAAAGTGTGTACATATTGTTGAAAGTGTGTACATATTGTTGAAAGTGTACATATTGTTGAAAGTGTGTACATATAGTTGAAAGTGTACATATTGTTGAAAGTGTGTACATATTGTTGAAAGTGTGTACATATTGTTGAAAGTGTGTACATATTGTTGAAAGTGTGTACATATAGTTGAAAGTGTGTACATATAGTTGAAAGTGTGTACATATAGTTGAAAGTGTGTACATATAGTTGAAAGTGTGTACATATTGTTGAAAGTGTGTACATATTGTTGAAAGTGTGTACATATAGTTGAAAGTGTGTACATATAGTTGAAAGTGTGTACATATATTTAAAATTATGAGCATTTCTCAAGTACTACTGAATATTGACATACTATTTACTATGTGTTCATGACCGAATGTTGTATCTCAACATGCAGTGCCTCAACTGTGTCCTAGTGAAATCATCACATTGTGAGGATGCATTTTTAGAAACAAAAGCAGATTTGCAGGCCCTTGCAGCAGCGGGCATATTTGTGGACACATCTGCAACAAAACCAGCTGGCATATTTGTGGACACATCTGCAACAAAACCAGCAGGCATATTTGTGGACACATCTGCAACAAAACCAGCGGGCATATTTGTGGACACATCTGCAACAAAACCAGCTGTCCACATTGTAGCAGCAAAATAATCACCTGTCTTGAGGTCTTAGTTGTTCCTCTTACTTTCTAGTGAGATACCAAACCATAGAAATGATTCAGTGTTTACTTTATGGCCATTTTATTGCTTACATTACCCTTGTTTCAGAACTGCATTGTATAATTTAAATTTGAATTGAACATTCTTAGTTTACCTTTAAGTGTACTGAACAAATATGGTATGCCAAGTACTTTTAGGGTTTTGCAGGTCTAAGTGAATTTTATTTATATATGACTGTACAGAGATTTTACTTATTGTTACATTATTTGTTTGAATATTATCTTGTTCATCTTTATTCAGTTTGACTAAAACTTGTCGTTTTTTTTTTTTCTTGACTTCCTCAGAACATCCCAAAAAGTGTCAGCAGGTAGCAGTCAAAGTAAGCCATCATCTGGCTTGCTCTGGTCTGCAGCCTTACTTTCTGCAGATGTGCTATCAGTTTCTAACAGCAGCACTCCTATCAAAACACAACACAGCCACAGCGGACGAGGCCCTATTCTCAAAGCATCATCACCTGAGACAGGGACAGACTCTGACTCGGACAGTACGGCTGAGTCTTCCGAGAGCAACTGAACTGGTTCGGAAGTCAGTTGTATGTTTTTTACAGGACATCACAGGCAATTCCCAGCATTTACTGGTTGTTGTGCAGTTTTCATCAAATCTGGCAATGGCTTTATGGAGGTAGGAGGGAAGTTTCGATACCATGGAAAAAGGGACAGGGGTTGATCATCACAAAGGTGAGCACAAGCCATAGGAGACACCTGCGGCAGGAAAGCTGGTGACGGACTGGGTTTCTTTTAGGCCTGTTGTGAAGGGAATGACATTCTGTAAAGGACTGGCTACAAGAGGATGTGTGATTTTACTTACTAGACAATTTCATGTTGAGTTTATGTCAGCATAAACTCAACAAAACTACTTGCTATAATTTGGTAGTTTACTGGTATAAAATTTATAGCATACAGCAACAGTATATGCAAAGAAAAAAGAAACGAAGAAAAGAATGATGTCTCAGAACTATTATTGGCAGCTGACCAAGTATTAATAGCTGAAACAGAAGAGAGTTTACAAAACCATACAGACCAAGTCAATACTAAGTGTGAAAAATATAATATGACAATAAACATTGATAAGATAGAGGCAATGGTAATAGGTAGACAAGAAAAAACCATATCAGTTGAAGTGAATAACACAGAAATAAAACAAACGAGCGAATTAAAAAATCTAGGGTCTTTTTTTCACTACAGATGGAAGAATGGATAGAGAAAGCAACATACGATGTGTGAAAGCAAATCAGGTTATGGGACAATTAACTCACATGACCCAAAGGAAGATACCTCTGTCAACCAAAGCAAATTTTATCAGAAAGATGGGGGGGGGGGGGGGGGGGGGGGGTGACATTGTGATAGCAGTGCCAAACATGGACCCTTACTATAACTAATTCCTTGTGTGGGTTCCGGGGCCCTGTTATAGGGAAAACAAGAATAGACCCACTGCCTACCCCAAACCATGTCATCATAAGAATCAACTAATTGGGAGCTTTCTTCAAAGTCAGAGTGCATCTGCCTGAGGCAAGGAACCCACAGTCTGCATACAAATTAGTCAGATCTGTCAAACGGATGCACACACAACAATCAACATCTAGAACAGGACTGCAGTCCAGAAGTGGATGAACAACCAGAACTTTCTGCTACAGTTTACATCTGTTAAACGCGAAGAAGAAGAAGAAGACCATAACTAATGAGCGGAATATCCTAACAATAGATTTTCAATGTTTTAGGAGAAATGCCGGTGTGACAAGAAGAAGCTGAGGTAAATGGTGGAAGAGAAGAAGAAAAAGAACTGGTGTAAAAAAATGGGCAACTGCATATCCTGTGTAGGATATTGGCAGAACCAACCCCAGCATTTTGTTGTTGCGTCGTTTCATTTTATTTGGCAATTCTACATTCTGTAGTTTTTCCATTGCTTTTTAAACGATCAGCACTCCATAACATTGCTGAAATCAAAGCAAAACGGTCTGGTGCCATACTACTTGCAACCAGAAGTGGATATTTTGGAATTGTGAAGTGTCCACAACGCATAAGCCATAGACGATGACAAGCGATGTGAATCGCAGAAATCAGATGATTTCAGCAACAGCAGTTTCACCTCCAATTACTTACTTCATATACCTAAAGATGAGAGAATCAGTTCACTGAGCCGGGTTTTTACTCCATATGACTCGGTCCTTCTCAGAGTAGCTAGCCGTTCATCAGAGCAGAAACCATCATCATAAACTGAAGAAAAGTCCAAATCAAACCTACAACCTTCACAACTTACAGCAAAAGTCGTAATCACTGCTGTAGTCACCCCTATTCTATTCTACAAATCATCTAATTCTACCCACAAATAAAACATTTAAAGGTCCCCTTTCCACATCTTCAGGCGTATTGGGCATTGAAAAAACAATATTATAGGGACAGGTCTATTTGATTATTGTCTTACGATGCTACATTTTTTGGAGCTTTTTTAACAAACCTACATTTTAAAATTCTAAGAAAACTATTCATAAACACTTTTAAAGTAAATAAACTATACCTGTAGCTCAACATAGGATTAAAGTTAATTAATCCATCATCTATTTCTCAATACCTATGTTTTATCATTCTAAAATTCTAATCCCCGCCAAGAGGGCGGCTGTTACCATGGCAAATTTGATTTTTTTTAAACTCAAAGTATGCAAATGTATTAACATTTATGCCTACAAATTACCATTATAGAATAATTGGTCTTACATTGTAAATCCAAAAAAAAAAGGTTTTGATGTAGTGACCCATTAAGGCTTACCGCGATCGAAACCCACTGCGGCTGCGTGGATTTTTATCATGGTATGGGGCGTCGCAGGTCAACCCAGCCTAAAATGGGTACCAGGATGGCTGCCACATTACCCATCCAGTGCCGATTGGTCTGAAAAAATATGGGACGCTCTTCTCATATACCCGATGCGCCTAAGGCATGAAAAGGGATCTTTACTTTACTTTTTATCCATTAAGGCTAGAAGCTAAAGTTATTTGTTTAAAACAAAAGGTCCAGCTCCATCAGAACCTGAACTCATGACCTTTGGATCGGCAGACGAGCATTCAGCTGATACACACGCCCCCAGCCCCCAAATGAAACATAACACACAACAAAAGGAGCAGACAAACAACTGGAATAGAAAGTCTGATTTCCACACTAAAGAAGTTTAATCACGTGTCACTGCTCATCACTTTCAGTGTAGGGGGAGGGAGGGTGTTTAAACAAACACTGAGCAAATTTCCACTGGGCAGCACTGGTTAAGAGGTGCTACCTAAATCTACAGAGGTGGTTATTGATCGAAATCTACACTGTTCTACATGTCATAGCACAGCCATGTCACACAAACCATGGTCATAGCACAGCCATGTCACACAAACCATGGTCATAGCACAGCCATGTCACACAAACCATGGTTATAGCACAGCCATGTCACACAAACCATGGTCATAGCACAGCCATGTCACACAAACCATGGTTATAGTACAGCCATGTCACACAAACCATGGTCATAGCACAGCCATGTCACACAAACCATGGTCATAGCACAGCCATGTCACACAAACCATGGTCATAGCACAGCCATGTCACACAAACCATGGTCATAGCACAGCCATGTCACACAAACCATAGTCATAGTACAGCCATGTCACACAAACCATGGTTATAGTACAGCCATGTCACACAAACCATGGTTATAGTACAGCCATGTCACACAAACCATGGTTATAGTACAGCCATGTCACACAAACCATGGTCATAGCACAGCCATGTCACACAAACCATGGTCATAGCACAGCCATGTCACACAAACCATGGTCATAGCACAGCCATGTCACACAAACCATGGTCATAGCACAGCCATGTCACACAAACCATGGTCATAGCACAGCCATGTCACACAAACCATGGTCATAGTACAGCCATGTCACACAAACCATGGTTATAGCACAGCCATGTCACACAAACCATGGTCATAGCACAGCCATGTCACACAAACCATGGTCATAGTACAGCCATGTCACACAAACCATGGTTATAGTACAGCCATGTCACACAAACCATGGTCATAGCACAGCCATGTCACACAAACCATGGTCATAGTACAGCCATGTCACACAAACCATGGTTATAGTACAGCCATGTCACACAAACCATGGTTATAGTACAGCCATGTCACACAAACCATGGTCATAGCACAGCCATGTCACACAAACCATGGTCATAGCACAGCCATGTCACACAAACCATGGTCATAGCACAGCCATGTCACACAAACCATGGTCATAGCACAGCCATGTCACACAAACCATGGTTATCACAACCCTGTCCTGTGGTCAGAAAATATAAACAGTAAACATCTGACTCAATGTTACTGACTACAGTGTGTATTTATAGGGACAAGGTGAGCAGGGAAGTCCAGTTATTCTGTCATACAAGAAGATTGCAGAGGTGATGAATAATAAATGAGGCAGCCTTCTTACACACTAGTAAAAGGACACATGATACCAGTCACGTGTTTTTTTTTTACAGACACATCGGCACTCGGTGAGTGATATGGTCAGCATCATGTCAGCCACTCACTTTAGATCGAGTCAACCTGGCAACAAAGGTTATTTTATAAAAATCCGCTTTAATGCAGATTCGAACCCCAGATCTTCAAGCCGACAGACAAGGGATGTGATGGTAGCTCATGATTTTCAGAAAGAGGCTGAAACACAAAAGCTGATTTACTCAATATGCCCCTTGATGTTTCCATTTTATAAAGGTGGGTCAACAGTGAAGTTGCTTTGATCCACAGCAGAACAGAACTGTTGGCCAATACTCAATAGGGAATGTTCACTAACCTGTTTGTGGTTCAGCCAAGAGTTTATTTCTACATCAGAAGATTACAAACAATTCATCAAAAATGTTCTTGTGCCCAGTCTCTATCTACTGTGCCTGAAAATCAGTCGATTCTGCTGTTTCCTGCAGGACAATTGTGACATTTTGCAGCAAAACACTGCCCTTCTCTAGTGAAAAAATCTGCCAGTGGCAGGGGGTGTTGAAGGATGAAGTCTAGTTTCAATAATGAGGGCACTAGCAATATACTGCATAAACTGCTGTTTACTGTCAGCCACATTCTGCTGTACCTCATCAGGCACACATTACTTTACATTTACATTAAAACATAAAGCACCCCAAAAATAAAAACAAACAAATCTTGTCACTGAAGTCCAAACATCCCAAGTCCATTGTTTCACTTCTTCTTTTCCTGCTTTGGGTGTCGAGGGAGTATTAAGGTTCTGCTTGTTGCTTTTCTGGCCGCCTCCATCAAAGACACATCATGCTGCTTCACTAAATAAATCACACACACACTATTGTTTCAGTGGCAAAATTGTATATTGGTATCACTTTTGTATGCACCTGACGAGATACAGCAAAATACAGCAGACAAAAAAAAATGTGTGCAATGTATTGTTGCAGTCATCTTTATTTGAATTCACAACGGGGAAAAATGTTCTTTTAAAGTATCATTGCACAAACACCATACATCTACTCAAGTTTTAAAGTCAATTTCAGTGTACACATGCCAGTGCAGACCCCCTGTTATCAAAATCAACTTCAGCCTTAAGTTGTCACTGCAGACCCCTGCTTCCACAATCAATTTCAGCGTATAAATGTCACTGCAGACCCCCTGCTATTAAAATCAACTTTAGCCTATACATGACACTGCAGACCCCCTGCTATTAAAATCAACTTTAGCCTATACATGACACTGCAGACCCCCTGCTTCCAAAATCAATTTCAGCATACAAATGACACTGCAGACTCCCGCTTTTAAAATCAATTTCAGTGAATAAATGCCACTGCAGACCCCCTGCTATCAAAAACGTCTCAACTGAAGAGAAAAATCAGAAGAACAGATGACAATGTAGGCTGGGACTGAGTGTTAACTGATTCAGATCAAGAAGAGGTTCTAGGCTTTAAAATGACAAATAACAAAGCAGGTGCTAAAATATCGGTCTATGTCAAAGACTACAGTGGACATTATAAAAATGTAAGCATACACACATACACAATACTGGATATCCTATACAATCCAATGTGGGATACAGAACCAAACTGTCTGAGCATTGAGCTAGCTACACAATAAGGTTGTAAACATTAATGTTATGGACATCGAGGCCGAAATGTTACATCATGACGGTGTGGGCAAACCGAAGCAGATGCACACAAACACAGAACAATCCATCCACATCAGTTATGTTTATATTATGTGTATTTATTGGCGTTGGTTACTGTTTGTTATGTTGTTTCACATTAAATGAGTATAAATAATTGTTCCCAAACAAATGCAATGCTTTTCGATGGGGGAAGGTTAACAAGCAATATCAATGATAAATATGTGATCCAAAAAAAAAAATGCAAAAAAAAAAAACAGGTGCTCAAAAATTAAACAAAACAAAACTGTCTAAATATTACAATATTTCAATGCAAATGTATTACAAATATGGCTATAGTTTGGTTACACAGAGAATATAAAAGAAATTAATCAGAAAAACAAAAGCTGGTGCTGCTTATGCCCTCTTTCGCATCAGATTTGAACTAATGTCAACAAACATGTGATTCCACAAATTCATATATTAAGATACCATTGTCTGTAGCTTGGTGTTGCAAATGCAGTTCCATAATTTCTAAATACCAAGGTTCTATGTCAGCTCCAGGCAATTAAGCAGCAAACTGTTTTGTCTTGATTTTAACAACAATGTGAACTCAAAGCATCCTAAAAAGCAATGGCAAATTACTAAACATAAAACTGCCTAGTCAAACCACAAATAGGCAACAGATGCTGGCATTGATTTGTGCAACTTTTTGTGTGTGTAAAAGTCAAGACTGCAGACGAAATAGAGAGGAGAGACATGAGGTGTACTGCACTTTCCTGATAAATGCACACCAGAAATATCTCTGTGTGGATTCAGGGGGGGGGGGGGGGGGAGAAATAATAGAGCAACTGGCTCCTCATCTAAAAAGCATGATGTACATGGCCACTAATTAGCGGTTTTTCGTTTGAAGTGAGACTGCATCTGGCTGAGGGGAGAGGAACCAACAGTTTGCATACAAATAAGCCAGATATGTAACGCAGATGTGTATGCAAAACTCAAGCTCAGGAACAAGACTAAAGTCGAGATGTGGACGAACAATCACAGCTTTCCACAAGAATTTACAGCTATGTTTACATACTGGGTAGTTGCAAGGGTGGCTTTTGCTACCTGCCTTTTTCTCCGTTCTGATATCCATAAATAAATTTAGATAAAGTTCTGTCTGGTTCTTGTTGAATGTCTGACACTAAAGCAAAAACAAAAAAAGTTTACACAGTGAGTGATGTCCAAACTGACCTTTTAAATAGTTTTTCCCCCTTTCTGTTAGTATATTATGAAATTCCTATAGATGCATTCCTTTTGTTTACAAAGGTTCTGTATAATTACTGACATCAACACCTGAAACAAATGTTTATACACTTAGAAGTGTCAGGTGTTAATTTTCTTATTTGCCTTTCTGTTCTCATATCTGGAAGTGTTGAGCTACTTCTGACTCTAGACTTGAGTTAGAAGTAGAACGGAGCACTTACAGGTTACTACCCATGTGCCATGATGTTGATCGGTTGTTCACACTTCAAACCACGTCTGGAAACCAAAATATTTGTATTTGTGATGTACTTAAAGAATATGTTGAATGATGGACGGTAGCACAAGAAATACAATGCCTGCATAATGAGTGGTGTCAAAAGTGGCCTTTCATATCTGCCCATTTTGCTGTCCTTACATCTTTGTATACAAAGTAAGCTCAAGTGCTAACATAATCAGTAGCATCCTGTGTGGGTTATTTATGTCTCTTTCTCTGTTTTTTTTTTTTAAATCAGAAAATACCAGTAGATGTGTATCTTGTAAGCAAAGACTGTCAACAGGGATTCATGTCCAGGCTTCTGCAATTGAAGTTATCTTTATTTCAGCCGCACGGTAGTAGTTTTTTTCTTTAAAGACAAAATCTACAGGACACCCAGAAACTTCAGTATTTACTAACGTTTCACCAAAGGAATGTAAGAGTCTTTTGCTAATAAATAAAGATATTTCACCAGACATATTTTAGACCAGCAAATATTTGTTTCTCCGAATACAGATAGCTAATTTTTAGGTTGACAGTTTTGTATGGCAGGTAAATGCTGTTGTTAAATATTCAAATGGCCATTGGTATTAACAATAAAAGGAGAAACAATGGCTAGTGATTTGAGGGGGGAAATCTTTTTGTCAAAATCTCAACAGCTGACTATTTCTGATCAAATGCTAGTCAATGTTTGGAAAAACAGCTGTAGCTACCTGCCAGCAGAATAGACTGAAACATTTCTCTGCATTCTGCATCATTTAGAAGTGATCAACAAGAGAAATGTTACTAGCATTAAGAGCAAGTTTCCTAAACACATGCATTCTAAAAGAACATGGCAACATGTTTAAATATAGCATAATTATAATACAGATTGAGGGAAATAACAGCAACACAAGATATTGCACAGTACAACAGGGACATTTTACTAACTAAAAAAAAAAAAAACTGTTAAACTGTCTTATTGTTTTAATTTTAATTATTGCTGATAAGTAATTTAGCTTATCACATTAACAGTGACACAACACATAAATAAAAGAGACCTGTTTTTAAGTGTTGGACACCCAGTGTACCTGATCACTAAAATGTCTTTCATTTTATCTTAATTATCTATTAACAGAAAGTTTTTATGTATGTCACATTAACAGAGACAAATAAGAGGGAATTGTCTGCAGTGAGTATTGATTGCTAAAATGTAACGTGCAAAGCAGATGTAAACCTTAAGTTCAACAAGACAACAATGATAGGCAATATACTGTTTTGTACACTACTTAAGAAAAGAGATTTATAATGACATCTACATATGTTTCTTTCTTCTGCTAATTCTTCCTCCATACCTCAAAATCACAATGATCCTTATGTACATGCTGGATCAACAGTAGATGCAGCATTGATCAGCTCATTCCCCGTGTGGGTTCCAGGGCCCAATTGTGGCGGGAGGACGAACCAGCAGTCTGCCTACAAAGAAGTTAGATCTCTATAAAGGATCTCATTCATATTTATTAGCTGAAGTCATTCCGTCTGGGACATAATTTATCGAGGAGAAAATGGGTTCACAACACAAAACTCAAATTCTGGAACAAGACCAAATTCCAGAACCTGCTGAACAACCAGAACTTTTCGACGGAGTTTACAGGCAGAGAAGAAGTTTCACTCGTGGTATATGTTGCACGTGTTAATCATCAAAGAACAAATGAAGTGGTTTGGATACCTAACAAGAATGCCCTTGTACTAGTAGTAAGCGAGCCACACTAAAATGTTACACTGGTTATAGAGCGAGTGGAAGACCTAGGAAAATATGGAGTGATGGTATCAAGAACAGCCTTACAGAAATGAACATCAGTATTAATAGTGCTCTTGACAGAGCTCATCAACGAATGTTACATCTACCCCCTGACACTTCACTGAGGTACAAGGTGGAAGAGAAGAAGAAGTTAAACAGCATTTGTGCAAGTCAGAATGTGTGTTATTTTATGTCACAGCATCACAGGCAAAAATTCTAGTAACAATGATGATGGGGTACTTTCTAAACAACAAAGAGAACAAGAGAAAAATATCTACCATACTTACTTTTGACCCAGCATGTAAATAGCAGATAAACAAGGTGCACACTTTAGTTGTAAACAAACTGCTGGAATATATTTACTGGTTAAAATTTCCTTCACAATTTCCCAGAACCTTTGTGGCAAAGCTGGTGATGTGGATGTTTTGCTTGCAGTGGCTATGTCACTATACTCTAAACTCAAACCAAGACTCACCAGTCTGACAGACACAGGCACATCAGGATTTACCACAGTGGACATGTGGACAAATAAAAAGGATGCTTTGACAGCAGTGGTGTTTGGACACATGATGATGATTGACTCACATTGTTATCAATAAATTGCAACTTGATAGATGATGTGGCCAACAACACACCAGCCATCTTTGCTTCCCAGGATCCTTTCTGGTATCCATTTTAGGCTGGGTTCACCTAGGAGCCATTGTCAAGAAGGACACCAGTTTGAATTCATCATCATCAGTCAGCATGTCTTTGACAGAACGTCGCTCGTATCAATGGTATACATGAAAGTCTTTCTTTCTCCAGCCAATTGTGCTTGCATATGAAAGTCTTTCTTTCTCCAGCCAATTGTGCTTGCATATGAAAGTCTTTCTTTCTCCAGCCAATTGTGCTTGCATAGCCAAAGCATCTTCAATGTCTTCTATCCACAATCACAGAGGTCTACCTCTGCATTATTTTCTCCATTATCGTTCTCACCAGGCTACCATGACTCAAATACCTCCACTTTCAGGACAGAATGTTGTTTATGAGCCAATTCTACTCCAAGCTCAGATCATGCAGGAAGTTGGTGTTTTTCGTCTTTGTCCATGGTATTCTAAGAATGTTTCTGTAGTATTTCAGTTCAGAAGCTCAGATTTTGTTTTTCAATGAGTTATAGAGTCCATTAAAATCTGTACACAACAAACAACCCCTGCCTCACCCCTTCCACCTCAGTGGTGTGACTGGTCGCTTGGTCGTTCTGAGTGAAGATGAACAATAAGAAATGTTCATCTCAACACCCCCCTCTGAGAAGTTCTGGAGACAGATGTGGAAACCTTCTGTGTGGTGTTTCTAATGCTTAATGTTAAGTTGGATTTCATTTCTCTCATTTCTTGATGCCATCGTTGCACATCTTCCTCACTATTAAAATCCTTGGGCAGTCAAAGACAGCCTGCCATATGATGATCTATGAATAGAAACAACTGTAGAATCTATAGATTTATCCAAGTGCAATCAAGATCATCCTCTTAATCAGAAAAAACACAGAAACAAAGCTAGGATACAAGCCGTAAGCTTCCTTTTCCAATGGTATGTGAGTACAACATACAACCTAAAGATGCTGTGTATGATAAACGCAAGTACGCACATACACAAGTGACAGTAACAATTTTACATGACATAGACCAGACACAATAAAGATCTTGTAACAATAGAATCCATTACAGCATGAAATTTGTTTTTTAAAATCAGTGCCATGTCATGAGGAATGTTTCAAATTATTGTGGACATGCCAGGTAGTGCTATAAACAGACAATTCTGTGTTTACCGAATCTGATGTCAAAGAGCCAACACTATCAAACATTGCTAACTATAGGCAGTGACTGGGAATTGATGCTCTATCTGAAAGGGTCAAAGCTTCTGCCACAAAACTGTATTGTCTTTCACTTTTCACCATTTTTCTTTCCTGTTAGAACTACTAGAACTAGCACCTACAAACACAAAAAAACCTGACCAGGAAAGCTAATGCAAACAAAAAAAAGGTAAAAGATAAACATAATTATCAATGATGGTGGTGCATCAAGAGCCATTAAATTCTTAGGAGTTTTCTAAAAAAAAATGTTTTTTTTCTTTTTTTAACTGCTATTTACAACTATTTAATCAAAACATTGAAAACTCCTGTTATCTTTACCTTATTGTTTCTGATTAAATTATATACAGAAAATATGATTTCAAGTCAGATGAGTGATGACAAAAACAAAAAACATACACAGTGCAAGACTTGGGGAAGACACGACTTGATCAAGGAAAACAAAGATCAGTCAGGTGTTTGCTTACAAACCCCTACCCATGAAAAAAAAAATGAATAATCTAGATTATTATGATAAAGATACTCATACACATAAACACACTTAAAGGAAGTGCAAAACAGTGTTGTATATGCACAGACAGAACTATAAAACTACTTAACCCTGCAAATGTATACCACTGTGCAGTGGTGATCTGCAACACTTCTATTCTATAAGTAACAATCATAATGGGCTGCTTTCATCAAACTCTAATGCAAGGGTGAGTAACCTCAGGCCTACAAGCTATCATAATGTGGGGCTATCATCAAACTCTAATGCAAGGGTGAGGAACCTCAGGCCTGCAAGCTATCATAATGTGGGGCTTTCATCAAACTCTAATGCAAGGGTGAGTAACCTCAGGCCTGCAAGCTATCATAATGTGGGGCTTTCATCAAACTCTAATGCAAGGGTGAGTAATCTCAGGCCTGCAAGCTATCATAATGTGGGGCTTTCATCAAACTCTAATGCAAGGGTGAGTAACCTCAGGCCTGCAAGCTATCATAATGTGGGGCTTTCATCAAACTCTAATGCAAGGGTGAGGAACCTCAGGCCTGCAAGCTATACAAGGTCGCTAAATTATTTGAACTGGCCAGGCAAAGAGCCAACGGTGTTCCAAACTGTCCGATACAAATCTGAAAAGCTAGTGCTATGTATCAATATCAATACCAGGTAACATCAACACAGAGTGCCTAGGTCGTCAGTTCATTAAATCTTTCACCAAAAATGGTACATTAATTTTTCAGTTCATAATTTTGAATGCTATGAAGATCACAAATGGTGTTATATTCAAAGGAGTCTTGGCTGGAAAGGTTCCCCACCCCAGCTCCTACATATTACCCACCCTTTTCCCCTGACAAGAAAATCAGTGACCACCATACTTGATATTACTGAACTCTCTATCAGCAAAACACTTAAATGTGCACCTTGGTTTAAAAAAAAAAAAGTTAAAAACAGAAATTCCATTCAAATTTTAAAAATGAAACAAAGTATAACTTTGAAATGAGCATTATCACAAATAATGACAAAGAAATCAGAAACACAGGGATTACATAGTGATAACATCATATGTTTAACAATTATGATAATGAACAGATG
>CAJHNH020000357.1:165000-196058 GCA_905116865.2 Candidula unifasciata
CATCTGGCCAGGAAAGCATCTGCAAGCACATACCTGCATTTGTTTATTAGGCTCCAGCCTGACGAGACAGCCCACCTGTTGACTGCGTGTGTGCAATATGGCAGAAGAGACAAAGTTTTCTGGGTTGGGGTCAATACCTTGTAGGTTGCTGAGGCCAAAGCCCAAAATCTGAAACAAATATAGAGACAGTGGTATCTCACTATATGTCCTCAATCTGTTCCGGCATGGCGGGTAATGAACAGGCAGAGCGATTGGCTAGATCTTCACCACTGGGTGGTGAATTGATATATGACAAGGCCTTTTGGGAACAAGCAACGAAAACACCCGAGACAAAAGATGAAGGCTTCTCCATGCATGGTGGCCATTTGCAGTGACTCAATTTGTATCCATTGGGCAACAACGAGATGATCTAACATTAGACGCACTGTCTCAAAACACTGGATCATGCTCATAGAATCAACCAGCACACACACACACCTGAGAATAGCCAGGTGATGTCAACCACATGATAGCTCATGTCACCACCGTCCCCTTCACTGTCATGCTGCTAGTAGTCATAAAGAAGGCACCACTAGCCTATTGAACCATTCTGCCCGCAGAATGTGCTGTGAATACCCATCCACTTCTGTGTCCGTACCACTGCATTTTCTCCTCTTTCCCTCTACTGAGCCCTCTAATACTGTTTTGAAGAGGCCAGTACATATATGTCCGTACCACTGCATTTTCTCCTTTTCCCTCTACTGAGCCCTCTAATACTGTTTTGAAGAGGCCAGTACATATTATGTGTCCGTACCACTGCATTTTCCACCTGTTCACTGTATTTAAAATAGATTCCTAGTTGCCAATTACAGTCCTTCAACAAATTATCAGACGTACCTTTTGCTTGACTTGCTCGTATTCTTGAGGATACTGGGCTTTGAATATTTTCTGACACTCCTGCTCAGGTCTGTTCAAATGGAAAAAGGTTCAAAATCTGTACTTATTTAGCAGCTATGGGATCTAAACCAACAACTTCATTAATAAGGGATGTTAGATTATCCAGTATTGAAAATGGTTGGGTAACACTGTGACATACTGGCACTAGTTAAATAACAATGAGACAATAATTTTAGATGGGTAATAAAGGGTTGTGCTGCTTTAATTGAGCAATGTGACTAACTATTTACAAAGAGACACTGATATGTAATGGGGGATATTTTCACCCTGATTGGGAAGGTGGGGGGGGGGGGGGGGGGATTCCCAAGCTAACAATAATACTGAGAGAAGCCAGATACTCGGATTAACCGAGGTTTTCAAGATAGGGGATGACCACGAGTTATCACGTGGAACCCAAGAACAACCACGTGTTGCCACGTGGAACGAACACTGGGTATAAGTTCAGACCCCAGTCTGGTCAGGATAGTATGTGTTAGTATGTGTTGACCGTCAGAGCGAGAGGACGTGAGAGTGTTCGTGAGAATGACAACGTGAAACTGATTGCTGCGAGAGGAAGACCAGACGACAACGTCCATCGAAGCCAAGTCTAGCCAGGCCAGTCTGTGGTAATGACCAGATCCATCTATGCGGGGATGTGGAAGTGGAGGCGCCGAGCGCTGGTCGATGAATGTGTGAGAAGTCAGCGTGTTGGCATCTGAACGATGTGGTTCATGTAAGCTGTGAATTAGGACACAGACAGGACTTTCCATGTAAGTGATGAGATGTCAATAAACTGTATCGTACTTTTAAGTAGGTGTCAGCTTGTCCCAGTTATGTCATCTTAAGAATGTGTGCTAAGAGCATTCACTAGACACATCATCTCCTAAACAACAAGCCCAAGGTCATCAACTACTTACTGCAAGCAGAAGATGATTTATTGCAGATAATAGCTGGATATTGATATATACTGGGACATGGGAGCCTGGGCCATTAAAAAAAAAAAAAAAAAGTCTGGCTCCATTCGAATTCACCAGTAACTGGCAACAACAAATATCTTGTATATGCCAACTTAGCATCACAAGATACATATATATCCTGTGAAATAACAACTTTTTGTCAGAAGAAACACATACTGCTAAATACACTAATTATTATGACAAATAAATATAACCTTGACAGTCACAACTTACTGTGACAAGATACAAATATCCTACAACAGACACAACTTACTGAGACAAGACACAAACATCCTACAACAGACACAACTTACCGAGACAAAACACAAATTTCCTACAAAAGAGACAACTTACTGAGACAAGACACAAATATCCTACAACAGACACAACTTACTGAGACAAGACACAAATATCCTACAACAGACACAACTTACTGAGACAAGACACAAATATCCTACAACAGACACAACTTACTGAGACAAGACACAAACATCCTACAACAGACACAACTTACTGAGACAAGACACAAATTTCCTACAAAAGTCACAACTTACTGAGACAAGACACAAATATCCTACAACAGACACAACTTACTGAGACAAAGCCTTCCAGCGTGTGAAAAAAGCCTCAGAATTCATCTCTGCGGGCTCAAGGAATTTGTTGATTATCACTGGCAACTTCAAACTAAGTCTTTGAGGTTTACCTGAATAACTGTGGCCAAAGGATATAACAGAACTTAAAGTTTCGAGGAGAAAAAAAAAGTATCAAATCACATCATTACTGACTAAACATTTTTTTTTTAAACATAAGCACTGGAAAAAAAACTTGATCCAAATGTAATAACGAATAACTTCATGGCCAACTGCCAATTACTGCCTTTGTTATACCACTTGGTGGTGTAGGCAGGGGGTATCTAAGCCTGAGGATTTACGGCCGCATGGATAGTACTGTCGCCACGACCGTTCAGGTGAGGATTTATTTTTTCCCCTAATAAAATCCCCAGCCTTACCAAAGATTCGAATCTGGGTCTCCCGTGTGAGAACCCATCGTTCTAACCGTTCCGCCAGCCGCTCCTCAATACTTCACTAGCACACAAATTATAAACGTGAACAGCTTTGTAACGAACAACAGAATGTTAACACTGCCAAACCAAATAAAAATCACATTTCATACTATATGAGCAAAAATCAAGTCACGGACGGATACTGGCTGAGTATTGTGAAATGTAAAAGATAGTTAAGCTGAGATTTGTTAAGAACAGACTTCACAATCAACACAACACTCTAGCTTGTCATTAACTATAGTACCACCAAGTGACGCAGAACCAGCCAAGCTGTTTGCCTGTTTATTAATTAACTAACTTATACACCTGCATATCCAGGCAAAAAATATCAAAAGGGCATTAGCTATCTGGGGTCTCTGAAATGATGCTCGCTATCTGGGACCTCTGAAATGATGCTCGCTATCAGGGACCTCTGAAATGATGCTCGCTATCTGGGGCCTCTGAAATGATGCTCGTTATCTGGGGCCTCTGAAATGATGCTCGTTATCTGGGGCCTCTGAAATGATGCTCGTTATCTGGGGCCTCTGAAATGATGCTCGCTATCTGGGGCCTCTGAAATGATGCTCGCTATCTGGGGCCTCTAAAATTATGCTCACTAGTCAGCACAGAGCATGTCTGTCTCCATATTGTTCACCATGATTTGTGAGTTTGTTGCAATCACTACAAGTGGTTTTCAAGCCAGAAGACAGTTGCAGTGACAGCTCCCACCACCATTCTCAAACTAAATTTTGTGCTATGGGTACAGAAATAAATGTAAAGAAGACTTTTTTTTTTTTCAAAAAGAAAAAATCCCAACAATATAAAGTGGTTTTGACCTGCAACTTTACTTTTTAGCTTCTTTCTAGTTTTCTAAGTGGCCATGGTATATTTTATTACTAATTTATTTCATTTCCCCCAGAAACCATATGTCCACAGCCATAGCATTTTCTAAGCACTGTCAATGTTTCATACGCACACAACAGCACAGATGCCATATAGCAACACAACACTTTTTCTCACTGCAGTTAACAGATTTTTTTTAAATTGGTGTGTGTGCCTAGCGAAATGTTTATTCCATTTATAACTTTTAAAAAGAAGTGCTTTGGACAGCATGACTCAAAGTACCCATTGTCTGTGACTTAACTCAACCCTTCCACCCTAGAAACTCTTTGGAGAAAAGCATAAACCTGGCACAAGAAAAATTGTTATTTTTAGTAAATATAATCATACCCCCGTCCCCTGCACAGGCTCAAACTGAACCAATGCATTAACTGACCTTTTCAGGGACTGGCCAATGCAAGAATGCCAGCAAAGTGGATTCTGTGGAATTGGTAACGGGTGGGAAATACCATGTTTGGTGCATCTCAGGGCAAAAATTAGAGTTAAAAACTGTCACCAACCCAGATTATTACACCTGTCAGGCTTACAAAGCTACAGTATTTTATCACAAGAACCTCAAATCTGCATGGAAAAACATCTACACACAGGGACAAACCAGGCACGGCTACTCACGTAAATGTGATGTTGAGCAGTGGTGCTTCAGTGAACTCTGTGACACACTCAATGTTAAACAACTGCTGCACCTGGGCTCCTCCATCAACTAATGGCTCCACGGGCTTCGGCTGCACACTCAGAGCTGGTTGCAAGGTTAAGGAACAGGGCGCAGCTAAGTGATTAAACTGTCTGATTCAGGACAGATGGTAATATTTTATTTGGACAGAAATCTTATGAATGAACTGCCATTCTTCAATGTACAACATTTAGAGAAATGTGAGAGAGAAGAAAATTTAAGATGCTTTGCAGAGATTAGAACAAGAAGTGGCCATTAGCAGGATCCAAATGATACTCGCTAACAAAAAGATGTCAACCGCAATGAGAAAAAGAATCTTGAAGTGCTATACAGAACCTATATGCATTAACAATAAGTAGACAATCTGAAGATCTACTTGCATTGGATATTTGGTTTTTATGAAAAATGCAAAGAACTTCGCAAAATAATAGAAAAAACAAATGAGGTAGTTTTCAAAACAAACGAGAACCCTAAAATGTTTTCGGACATGTTAAGAGAAGGAACTAGCTCAAGAATTTGGTTACAACCCGCAAGATTGATTAAAAAAAGGGCAAGGGGAAAGGCAAAGCGATAAACAAAAAACTGCATGGCCTGGGCATAAGAATGGTGTCAGAGAAAAGCTTTGACCAGATCTGTGATTCCGGTGATCACACAGGGTGGGGGGGAAAATGACAACCTATGTTTATCAGCATGGCAATTGATGTTGTGATGAGGAATCTACCCTTATTTAGTGTTCAGTGAATTTTGATGTGTAAACACACAGTGTGTACTAGGGACCATAGGGAAAGCAAATGATAGTAATGTCCTGACTTAAAATACATGTTGTGAGAGGTGGCCAGGAAGGTTCAGATGATGCTGACTACTTCAACCCACAGAAAACTAGTGGCATATTTCATATTTGGTTGAGGGCCTATGCTCCGCTGAGAAATGAAAGGAAGAAGCGTGACAGAAAAAATTCACAAGTTTTTGCAAATAACTGTTGAGAAATGCTGATGTTTTGACAAACACTGTGAAATTAAATGGAAAAAAGTGTAAAATCATTTCTGAAATATCACATGGGTCACTTTTACCTACCAGAAAATCTAGTAACAATTTTCTTAAGACTGAGCAAACCCTAGTCCTAAGGTCACGTACAAGATCTCATCTCAAGGGGAACACTAGCCCAGGAGACTAGACCAGCAATAGGATGCACTATCTATTATGTCCCATATGGCCTTTTTTATAATCATATATAGACCCTTTCTTTTGTCAGATTCAGCACTAATTATTATTTTACAAGTTAATTATTGTATAAATTTGTGTATAACATCACAAAGCAGACCAAACAGAAAGGATACCAGATGATAGTGTGCCAGGCAGCACGAGGTCAGAGACAAAATTTGTAAACTGGAATGTGGTTTTGTTGCCGAAGAAAACTCCAACACGTGCCAGATTTTGCCTATATTCTGATTTTATGCCAATCTGTAGCAGGTCATTTTCATAAAGTACTCCATTGTGCTTACAAATGAATCTGAAAGCAAACAAAATAAAAATATTCAGGTTTGTAAGATTGTTAACATCCACATTTTAAATAACATCCACATTTTAAATATGTATTATAAAATGTACAAGACAGAGACAACAGGTATGAAAACAAATGTTTACTGCTTCAAAGAGAGTGCTTGATCATCTTCTGGAGGGCAGCCTTATGTTTGTCCACTGTTTCTGACGTATGCTGATTTTTTTTTGGAAGGGGGGGGGGGGGGGGGGGGGGGGGGAATCTCACCTGATCTTGTCTTTCCTGTGCAGCATACTCAATAGACCCATTTTCAGGATTAAATTTATAGATCACTTTGACTGCACACATACAAACACAGAATTGGTCATAAAGGCTCCAGTCTCTACCAACAAGACGAATCTCAGCACAGTGTATGAACTCTGTAGCACCACAAGCCATCCAGTTATGTTCAAACTAGAACATCGTATGCAATACTTCTTTGTCCACTGATATGAAAAAGAGAATACTAAAGAGCAAAATATAAATTATATCCTGATATACGGAAGTGAATCCTGGACAGTTGGACGATTAGTGAAACATATTTCGAAGTGTGGTTTTTTTTTTTAAATGTAGTTTTACATATAAATTATGAGAACAACATGTACAGATAAAAAGAGTAGTGAAAATGTCTTGAAAGAAACTGATTCATGAAGACAACTGATTGCCCACATCAGGAGACAATCAACATTCCTTGGTCATGTCATGGGAAGAATACTGGAAGACACTGCGATGGTGGAAAAGTTGGAAGGAAACAGAAAATACACATTTTTACAATTTCAGAATATGTATCCAGCACATTTCTAGCAGTCTGTTATCACCACATATTCAAAGAAAGATAGGTCAAAAAACTGTAAACAGGACAGTGTGTGTGAGACACAGAGATGCATCTGTGCAGACTGTTGCCCACACAGATGTCAGGTTAACTTTGTAATGTGTCCTACTATAACTGTGGTATAGAGGTGAACAGGGTTTCTGAGAATTGCCTCTGATTCTCATCTCCAGGTGGTAATCCTACAGATGGCAATCCTGAATGTTAAAAAAAGACTGTGAGCCTTGTCCAGTGTGGAGGAAATGCGGACAAGGTACTGTGTGTGAACCTTGTCCAGTGTGGAGGAAATGTGGACAAGGGACTGTGTGTGAACTATATCCAGTGTGGACAAGGGACTGTGTGTGAACCTTGTCTAGTGTGGAGGAAATGTGGACAAGGGACTGTGTGTGAACTATGTCCAGTGTGGAGGAAATGTGGACAAGGGAATGTGTGTGAACTATGTCCAGTGTGGAGGAAATGTGGACAAGGGACTGTGTGTGAACCTTGTCCAGTGTGGAGGAAATGTGGACAAGGGACTGTGTGTGAACTATGTCCAGTGTGGAGGAAATGTGGACAAGAGACTGTGTGTGAACTATGTCCAGTGAGGAGGAAATGTGGACAAGGGACTGTAATAGTCAGGTGAAGACTAGATGACTGAAACAAACTCAGCAGGATATAAACTATGACTTGAAAGCCTCGTCCTCACTTGCATAGGACTGCAGGTGACATCTGTCTGGTGTAGCCATTATGGATGCCTTAATTATAACCTCTTTGAAGGTTGAACAGGGTATCTGTGATCTGCCTTGTTGGTCTGCCACCCAGAGTGAGATTTATGATTTGTCTTGTTATTCTGCCATCCAGAGTGAGATTTATTCATCTCAGGGTGGCACTGTAAGCCTTTAGATAGCTGGCCGGAGGGGACAAACTGATCAATCAACTTGAAAGCTTAATGGAGGAAATGGAAAACCCAGGCAAAAACACAAATGAGCCATCTGTCCATGTGAGAATTTCCCTGAACTATCTGCCTATGTGAGAGTTTTCTTTTATAGGTCCTCACATACTACAACTGGTATGATTCTAAAATACCATCTGAACATAATAAACTGAGTGTTAAAGTACCTTCACATACAGTGTTTTCTATTGATGTCTGAAATACACCAATTAAAACCATACCTCCCTTCAAATTTCACTTTAGAAATAGGTTAGGCATAGTCATACTTTTCTTCCTGAATGTATTTTTTAATCCACACTTCTGGTAGACTCATCACTGACTATATTTATCACATTCACATTTCTTTAAAAAGGCTCATTTGACTAAAGGGCCCAAGCTCCTGAAGAAGTCTAACAGAAAATGATGATGATGACAGACAATCCTGAACACTAAAGTCCTTAATATTTTAGGAACGCACAACCAAAAAGCACATTAATTACTGGAAATATGCACATACTTTTTATAATTCTCTTCAGCGCCTGCTGTCAAGCCACTGCTAGAACCACTGCTAGAACTGAATGTATCTACACCATTGGTTGCTGGCTGGTCACCAAACATGTCCACCAAAAAGTTCAAACCTCCAGAGGAAGGTGCTGGACCAGAAGGTACAGTCTCCAAACCCAGCAGATCTACTGAGCCACTTGCCTGTGAAGGAACCAAACAAGAGAAGAATAAACAAACTGCTGGATAATATTGAAGAAAAACTAGTGGTGGCTTAACTGCCTTTATTTACCACTTTTTTAGGGAGCAAGACAGGAAGCTGGGACGTGCCTTCAGCCTGAGGATTGCATCTTTCACCCTGTGATTACTAATAAAAAATGCGCCCAAAAAAACCTGGCAATTCCCAGGGAAACTCCCTTGAAAACTGTTTACACAAGCCCCGAAAAATAAATTGTTTCCCATTTATCTATCGACATTTTAAAAATGTTCTTTCGAAATATATATATACATAAAGATATATAAAAAAGGTAATCAGTCAAAACAAACAGTGAAACACTAAATGGAATACATTCCCTCAGGATCAATCTGTCATGTCATCACCTTACAGGGACTAGAACCTGCCTCTTTAATAACAGCATATTGTTCTAAATGCTTGGCCATCCGCTCAAGAGCTTGTGTTCACTCACGTGTAATTTGTGACTCACATCGCATATTCTAGGCCACCGCATATTATAGGCCACCAAGATGGGATGACTGGTTCCCATCCTCATCTCCTTTACTTCTCTTAAATTTTTAACATTGTGGGTGGCCAGCTCCCTTTCTTATTGCCTTTCTTTCCAAGAAAATGCTGGGTATTGTCAACTATGAGAATGACTTGACCTCAGAGCCACTTTTGAAGATTTTGAACACAGACCAATATCTAGGCAAGCAAGCGGGCTATCAACTAATGATGTTATGGCTGTATAAAAAAGATATTTCTGCAATTCCTTTCTAAAGAAGTTTAAAAATTTTTTTTATTTTAAAAAGATTATGCTCCAGTGTACAAGACACTTGGCAATTGTGGGGCATAAATTTAACAAGATCAACAAACAATTATTTGATGAAAGATCCTACCTGAATTACTGGAGGTGGGGGCGGTGCAGTCTCTAGGCTGTTAATTTGGGCTTGTGGAATTGTGCGGGCTTCTTTTTCTTTCACCTCTGTTCCTTCTGGCACAGCTGGCTTTTTCTTCTTAAGTTTGGCTAGAATAGAGGACTCCCTCTCTGGGAATGGTGGCATTTCTTCTAAAACAGTTGCCTGAGAAACAACATAAGAGAAAGATATTTCAGAAACGGAGCTCTGATGTGGAAGTAACATCAACATAAATTACATATTGTACAGTGTTTTATTTTATTAACTTCAAGTTATCAGCAGTACAATATACATAGGGCAAATGGTGTTTGATCATATTTAGAGACCAACTGGTACTCCAAGGGTGATATGTTCAACATCGAGATTGGCACCTTTGCTTCTCAGAAAAATAATCTTGCATTTATTTCACACTGAGAGTACAAATAAATTTTGAAAATCTGCAGTGATGTGAGTTAAAACTTCAAGCAATTAGAGAGCTCTACAAACTATCTAAAATCTGATTCTGTCTGCTTAACAATTTTAACAAAATCAGCATTCTGACTACTAACCACATCTGCATAATATATGCACATATTTAAACATTGGTACACTGTTTAACCCCCACCCCCCGGGAACACTTAAAAAAAAAAGCCACCCTTTCCCCACATGCTACAGTTAGGTAATGTACTCATATCCTGACCTCCTAAACCTTTGCACAGGCACAAAAACAGCCAACAGCATAAACTATGCATCTCGTAAACAAGTGACTATAGACAAGCTGGAAAAGTGGCGCTGTCTGATTAACAATATATGCATACTATTTAATAGAAGTCACTTCCTGCAAGGTGTCCTGTAGCTTGTATCAATCTGCTATATTTTTTTTTTTTAAATAGCAACCGCTGTTTCCCAAAAATATAGTAAGATATATACATCAATTTAAAAGCCTTTCCAAGTCTATTCTGATGATTCTATCAGAAAGCAAAATCAAGCTTTGCCTGCTCCATTCGAAACGTAGAAAGTACTGATCATAACAAGATTTCATTGGTTCTATCATTTGACCACATCTGATTGGTCCCTATTAGAGATATCCTTGGCAACGATATAACACATACTCAGTGCATGAATCTTTTCCAATATGACAGACTTGATTACCTTTCACAATTTACATGATAATGCTTTCAATTTCAGTGAAAATCCTCCCAAAAGTGCATTTATTATAATTAAAAAAATGTATGCAGCTCTGGAGTAAAGAAGAAACCTAAAAACCTCGAGGTATTCACGCAAAGAAACTTAGCTAATCATTGCTTCAATCTGAGGAAATTAACCTCATCTAATATTTAAACTGACAATGTCTCTGTCTCTCTCTCTAATATAAGAAGGCAAAATCTACATTACTGGGCATTTAATTGTTAAATGTATGTGATACTGTCAAGGTATATCAGGCAAATCCAAAAAGCTGTGTAAGAATATTTCAACTGTATGACAACCTTATGTTATTTGACTTGAAAAGTTGAACATTCAATTTTCTCAAAACTTCTATTTTTCAGTTTGTTGTATGTCCAAAATCTTAAAATCTGGACTAATATAATGAGCAGAAACATTACATTTGGTGTGGTTTTTCCTTAAAAAAATAACTGAGGTCACGCACCATTTTAAGAAAAGTATATTGGATTAAATCTTTCTTGTATAAAAATGTAATTGCCTTATCATTTTACCTTTTGTGAATTTTTTTTTTTTTTTTAACAAACTTGAATTTTAAAATTGTTTAAAAAATAAATTTAGAACTAAATTTATCAACTTCTTGATATCAGCTTGACAGCGGTCACATCATGCCAAAGTTCAAGATTACATTGTCAGCTGTATAAAACAAAGCTGCAGAAAGTATTCAAGAACATTTCTAGGTGTCCACTAACCAGAACATCCGAAGAAGCCACAGTGCTCAGCTGTAGATATTCAATACATCTCTGTTGTAGCTCTACATCTGGGTTCCTCAAGTTGTTGTCACTTCCAAGCACCTGGAGTTTGTCAGTAACATAAAGTTTAACGATTTATGGTATATTACACATGTTCATTTAATAACATACACACACACAAAAGAAAGCACAAGATACAAAGACAATACCAACAAACAGTAGTCAATCATACAAACAGAGTGGGTGGGATGCAGAAGTGCTGAAGCAACTGTAGTGGTGCACTCAGATGGTTAAGACCTGTATACACCACTCTGCAGTCATCCTAGAAACAGGTGTTTCCAACCAGGCAACTTGACCAAAGTAGACAGGACTGGCGTTTCCTTCAAAGTCAGACAGCACCTGTCTGAGAGCTAAGGAACCAACAGACTTCACACAAATAAGTCAGATCTATAAGGTGGATATGCAACTCAAGTTTTAGAATAAGACCAAAGTCCAGAAGTGGACAAACAACCAGAACTTTCAAAGTTTACAGCCATGAACATAAATGAGAAAAAGATAAACAGTGACAACAAAGCTGACACCAGCAACATTTTATAATTTATGAAAAACAATCTCTCATTTATAACCACTGTATTAAGATGACCATTCTTGTAGTTTTTAAACAGTGGTACTAGAGTTACACTGTGGAAGAGGCCATGTAATATATCTTAAGTCAATGCACACATCCAGTGCAACCAACCATTATTGTGGAGATGGCCCACTGCTTTTTTTTTTCTTTTTAATGTAGCACTTATATTAAAACTGTTTTTAGATGAGTGCATCATGCTTCAGCTTAAGTGCTGCCCCATATCTTATCTAGTGGGGGTTGGGGAGGGGGGGGGGGGATCTTTAAACTGCCATTATGCCGTCACTGTGTTTATCTGCATATTCATGATAGTAACATTGACAGGTTACAAGTCAATGGTATGGTTATTGTAATTTCTATCACACCTTTAAGGTTTTTATTTGAAGCACCCTAGTTTTAACCTGACCGCAAGCATAAGGTAAGGAGACCTGCACGGTGTAGTATTACTCTATTTTTTTGTTCTGGACTTGTTCATTTCTCTCATTTCTGGGTATGTTTAGCCAGCATACTTTTATTTTATGAGTGAATGCTATAATGTAACTGGGCATCCACAGACTTTGTCACTATTACTGAATTCATCTGTCACAGTTTTTCCCCACCTGGGTCAGAAGCGTATTGATTATTACCCAAACCCATTATCGGTGAGATAAAACATGTTCCCATAAGAAACCATTATCATCATCTTTATTATTACTAAAATGCAGATAAAACATGTTCCCATAAGAAACCATTATCATCATCTTTATTATTACTAAAATGCAGTCAGTGAGTCCCATACTTCCTGGATGCTTGTTTTGATCTCCGGGAACAAGTTGATAAATTTGATGTAAGTAGACAGCAGCAGGCCTCTGGTGTTAGGACTACACAAGTGATATTTGGAGTGCAGCAGCTGGAACTGGACTAGAGGGCTGCAGGGAAAACAAAAAAGGAAAACATGGCATGACATGTGTGTGTGTGTATGTGCAGCAGAGTGAAGGATTGTGTATCATGACAGATGTTTGTGTATAGTGACATACAATATGTATTCCATTTGCAAATTTGTCTGGCTTCCATAATGCGCTATAGATATCCTGGAAGAGAAGAAGAAGAAACAGTAAGTGAGATATAAAACCAAAAAGAAGTGAGAAACCTGATTTGAAGTATATATTCTATTTACAAACATATTTAGTTTCCAATATGCAATTTTTTTTTTTAATTACAAACAAAAGACAACAAGAGATGTTATAAATACAGAGACAAAAGTGACATTGAGGACAAAGAAAATGGGGAACCTGATGTGGTGTATAAAGAAACTGAATAGTGAAATACTAGTAGTCCATCCTCACACTCATCAGAAAATCCATTTTTCAAGGCTTAGGCCTTTTCATAACATGTGCTGTGGTCAAACAATCAGTTGCTAGCACAAACCCAATTACTAATAATTATTAATGCATTCACAGAAATATTCAACATAAAATAGGTAAGAGAATTAACAATAAGTGGTCGATACAAAATACCATTATCATTCATAGAGTACTGATATAAGAACTGCATCACAGCATTCAAGACATTCCCATAAGCACTCCGACCTTATCTTTAGCATCCAGCAAAGAGTTTTAATTGCAATGGTGCCAGTAGCAATTTGATTATCTGTCCGTCTTGCCTTTCCTCTGGGTGCAGAGTGTCAATCAGATCCCCTGGCCACTCCTAGCTGTATCATTCTCTGCAGACCGTATGACCTATTTGTCCCTTTATTAGTCCCTAAGGGCCTTGACCACATCTAGCTTGTCACCACCCATTGGCGCATAACTAGCCAATATGTCAGCCTGTTAATTTCCCAGCACACCTGCAAACCCCAGAGGAAAAAATCTGAAGATCGCTATGCGGGACGTCTGAAGCAATGCTTGCCACTCTGCACAGAGAATGCCTGTCTGCATCATCAGTCATTGCTAAAATGCAATTTTATTCTATCGATGTATTGTTAAAGATGAGTTTCCACTGTATCTAAGGGAGAGAGCTCTTAACAAGCCAATCCTGTAGTAATATTATAATAAACTAATCTTGGCTTAATGTCTTTTCAAGTAGCCTGATAGTGGTTCTGCCACCACTTGCTTCCTCATTTTATTATTTCTGACGCCCTGGAAACTGGATTATTTTTTAAGACAGTCAATGGTATTAAAAAAGTAAAGTAAAGATCCCTTAGGCGCATCGGGCATATGGGAAGAGCACCCATATTTTTACAGACTAATCGGCACTCAGTGGGTAATGTGGTCAGCATTACGCCAGCCGTCTTTACTTTCCCAGGACAGCCCATCCTGGTACCCATTTGAGGCTGGGTCGACCTTCAATGGTATTACTACCCCTGAAAAACACTGTGATATACAGTTTACCCTGGATACTGACTTGGACATACTGAAAGAGCCAACATAAAAACAGTGTCAGGTTCACAAATGACAAATCTTGGATATTACCAACCCTAACACTGACTTGGACACACTGATGGTACTAACATAAAATTAAAAAAACAGTGTAAAAGTAGAGAAGACAAATCTGGGGAGTATTTTCTGCCTCACCTGGACCTTGGATCACCTGCAATCAGGTTGCCAAACTCCCCAAGTATGTAACCTCCAACTTTGACCATATTCTCATGGCAAGCAGGAGCTTGAAGAGCCTGTGTAGATATCACAAAATCAGTTTCATAATTAATTAAAATGCAACTTTACACACAGCTTTCAGTATTTAACAACATAACAAGTGTTAACCCCTTCAACTCATGAATGCTAAACAAAATGGGTCATGAACCAGTAGGAATTTCCAATAAATATTCTGTCCATGTATTTTCTGTGTATAAGATGCTCCCAATTATAAAATGCTCCCAGGTATAAGATGCTCCCAGGTATAAGATGCTCCCAGGTATAAGATGCTACCAATTATAAGATGCTCCCAATTATAAAATGCTCCCAGGTATAAGATGCTCCCAGGTATAAGATGCTCCCAGGTATAAGATGCTCCCAATTATAAGATGCTCCCAATTATAAAATGCTCCCAGGTATAAGATGCTCCCAGGTATAAGATGCTCCCAGGTATAAGATGCTCCCAATTATAAGATGCTCCCAATTATTAGATGCTCCCAGGTATAAGATGCTCCCAGGCATAAGATGCTCCCAGATATAAAATTATGCCATGTATAAGATGCTTACTATTTTTAAATCCCAAAATTAAGAAGTAAATATTTTAAACATCAAACAGTATTAAAAACACAAGTATTTTTAATGTTTTCCCAAAAATAAGATAAGATCTTATTCAAATGTTTGCTTAAAAAATGTTCAGGGCTTATTTTGCTCAGACACAAAAATCTACGTTTATTCATCTATAAACTTCTACATTATTCAAACCCAGTCATGTTATCTTATCCTGGAACATCATCAAAACTCTAAACCTTGATTTTTTGCAACTCAATTTCCTGTATTAGTAGCGCCTGTACTAGGACTTGTCATTCCGCATCAAGTCTCTTATTTTAGTAGACCATCTTAACTAGGATTATTTTTTGGGGTAGGGCTTTTATTCAAGGCATCCTAAAAGGTCATGCCACTGAAGATAAGCTCCGATCTGAAGCACCTTTGCACCACATGCTCTTCAGAAAAAGGGCAAATGACTAAAAAGGGGCAAATCATGGCTGGGTAGGGCAGAGGATGACATCAAACAGGTCTACAGTTTTATAGACATCCACCCTGGTGAGGATATCTTTGACTTAAGCACTCAATCGTGCTTGACAGTTGTCGGGAGCATAATCCAGTTGTTGTTGATACCAAGGTCCATGCTCTTATCCACTTTCATGTAGCTGGAATCACAAGACTATTCCAATGTGTGTGTGCTGAGTGGTTTTTTTAGAATGATTTGGTGGGTTGCGGCAGGTCCTATATGCAGAGAGTGGATTGAGTCATTGCAGAACTCCCACGAGCAAGCAGTTATCTTGGTCCCAATGAAAGAGCTGACAGACTGGCCAGTTCTGCCTTAGGTGCAGATAGCAATCCTATAATCACGCTGACATTGGTAATGTTCTTAGAGAGACAGGACAATCCGAGGATTTGGGAACAGTGTGTCCACAACGTTGCTAAGAATATGGAATTAAAATTCGGCACAGCTAAGCATTAAAGGCATACCAGACATACAAAAAGTCCTGCTGCAGGGCTCTTAAATAACACACAGGACAATTGTTGAACACAAACCTCGAAGACAGTTTTTGCAGCATACCCTTGAACATCATCCCTGTTTATCACAATCTGGATCACCCTGTACCACACCTGCAACACAAAAGCAATCATGATGGCATCAGTAATTAGAAACTTGTAGACTCATTTGTTTTTTTTTAATCAACATATAATCTCCTTATTAGCTCTTTGTTAATTTAATTCTGTATGCGACTATTGTTTTCCTTTAAGGAATAATCTAGAATAACCAATTTCATGTCTGTGGAATAAATTAAAGGGATGTGTAATATCACTATCACACCCTCCTCTCCACCCCCCCCCCCCCAACAACTTTAGAATGCAATCGTTTTAGCTATTCTAATATTTATAAATTAAAATAGATTCTTTAGTACAACTATTTAAAATCATAGGGCCCCAGGCAGACCTCCAAAAATAAGAGGGGTCTCAACTGATTGGAAACCACTTTCAGAGTGGCTGGCACATTTTGTTGCAGTTTACAGTTAGGCTGCGATATCCACACATTTCAACCCATCACATATGATTTTAACAAATCCTTAGTTAGTTGCCTTTTACAACATGCTTGTTATAGAGGTCGGCTCTGTGGCTAAGTCAATGCAAACGCTTTGTAATGCCGGGTTCGATCCCAGCTGCAGGTCATGTGCTGGTTTCGACAGTGGTATCAAGAAAGCCGACCGTCCAGAAAGCAATGGCAAACTACTGGACCTAAATTTGCTTAGAAAAACCACACAACAGCCAGGGAAGGCTGGGGTTGGTTCTGCAACATCCTGTAAAGGATACGCAACTAACCTTGTTATAGAGGAGTGAGTCTATCTCCCCCCCCCACCCCCTCTTCCAATGGGGCCCCAAATCCCAGGCAGGGAAAGGCTAGGCTATAATTATACTTAAATGCCTAATAGCAGCCAATCCCAATGTGGGTGTAGTCCATCTATATCCTCTTTATGTTGCTGACACATAAGGCATTCATCAGTGATTTCCATTGGTGATGGCCAGCTGCTTTTCTGCACAGGGTATTCCATGACAAATTATATTCCTTCAGTTCCCTTTCTATTGTCTTTCTCCAGGATTGTTTGGTTGTTCACGTTTTCTATCTGCCAAGAACCAAACAGCTATCCTTGCCAAAGTTTTATACCGCAATCTGCAAACATGTCCAAGTCAATGATGAACAGTACAGTCTGTAATTAGTCTGTAGTACCACTTAGTAGCAGTACAGGAATAGGTCTAGTCTATAATCAGATTGAATTCATGTTTTTACTTGTCACAAGAACAGACATCTACAGATTTTTCACATCTCCAATATGTTTGCACAAGTCCGTCTAGTCTATAATTTAAAAAAAAAGGGCCTTCCCTTGAATGTCAAGAAAATAGAAACAATGGTTTTATCAAAGAAGAAAATAACTCCAAAATGTGACATAGCAATAGAAGGGAAAGTGCTTAATCAAGTCAATAAATGCAAGTATTCGCGGACATTCACAACATTAGATGGACGATGTGTGATCGAAATTAAGATCAGAATTTGCCAAGCATAGGCAGCATTTCAGAAGAAGAAAAAAGCATCTAATGTAATAAATCACTCTCATTAAACATCAAAAGACTTTTGAAATGTTACAACGAGCCTGTTCTGTTGAACGACAGTGAATCTTGGAACGTGAGCAAACAAATTAAGAAGAGTATGGAGGCAAATGAGGTGGGGTTCTTGAGAAGAATGTTGTGAATAATTTAGACTGCCAAAATAACTAACAATGACTGCCTGAATGGCTAGTGAAAGTAGAACATTATTTACAACAATGAGAAGGAGACAGTTCTTTCATCATATGATGAGAAAAGGAACACTGTAGAATATCATGACTGGAAAGTTCACTGGTAGAAGATGCAGAGGCAGACCAAGATAAATGATGGTGGATGGCTTAAGACAGTGGCATGGAGGAATATCATCAGTGGAATTGATCCACAACACCAAAGAATGAGATCTGTGGAGGCGCATCAACGCCTACGCCAGCTGGCAAGCACCTGATGATGATGAACTCTATCTCAACTACTACTGACGGCCTGATGCCTTATATTTATGGTTTTTCTGGTCACAGGCTTGCACAGTCCAGGATTTCCCTTGTACAAACATATCATGATTTCAACCAATGGTATGATGCAGATCCTTACCTCTTCACTAACATAATCACCAGCAATCCGGATCAGGTTGAGAATGACATCCACGTACCATGTATAGTCTACAGCATATTTCTCTGCTAGGATGGCCACTTTCAGTACCTGTAGAGAAACATTACACACTTTAGAGTGAGACTTCAATATCAAAGTAACTTCTTCTTCTGAGGTTTATTCTTTCTTTCCCCCAAAAATAGGGGGGGGGGGGGGGGGGGCAGAACCAACACAGGGAAAAGCAACTTAAGATTAAATATCTATGTGTGTGATGCTTTACTCTTCTTCCCCCCCCCCCTTTCCTTAAAAGTTGACAGTTAAAATTGAGAGTATTAACTGCACTTGGTTTTATCCCAACAGCTCAGTTTCTCCCTACAGTATGCCTAACAACCTGCTGAGTGCACCACATAAAGCAAGAGCTCAAGCAATAATCCGCACAAATCTCTGGTGAAAAAAATTGCAGCATAAACCAAACAACTTTCAGAGTCTGAGGAAAATGGTTTGACCACTTTTCTGTTTCAAAATCTTCTATATAACACATTTTTCAGTTACTGAAATACCCAAAAGAATTTGGGAGGTCAAAAGAAATTAAATCTAGCATGAACTTAGTTTATTTAACGAATCAGCACTCTTCGATGTATCAGGAACATGAAGACTGGTTAAATCAGCTATTAATAACTACAAAAATTGATTAATTCATGCATGCACAGAACAGAAGGAGTAAAATGGTAAAGTACAGCTACAGACTTAAAGCTTTTGGAGAGAATTAAACAAAGTCCAGTGAAAAAGATCCTACGGTGAATAGGACAGTGAGAAACTATGTAAAAGTTAAACTAGAAAGACCTTCTGCTGGAACCCAGAGGGCAAATATCAATAAAGTGACAATGATGAATATTTGCTCACCATTTCTTCTCGGATGGAATAGTCAGCAGATTCTAAGTACTCCAGCATCTCTCCAACAATTTCTTCTGCATTGCTGCGATCACACATGGCATACAGTAGATCGACTGCTCTCTGCCTCACACTGACATCTCTTTCAGTCTGCGGATTGTAAATTATATTCTTTATAGAAACCTGCGGTTTTATGATTTCTACATCTACATTAGTACTCCAACATGGTGGTTACACTTTTATGCATTCACAGCACTTATTTTTAAACAAATCTTCAGAACAAATCATTTTCATGGCAAGCATGCTCAAACAATTCAAGAATTTATCCATTAAATGTCTAGTTCAGATGTCAGGCCATTATTAATACGCACATCTGAGACAGGCTTCTGAGACAGTGCTGGAGAAATATTTGTATATCCCATCAGTACTGAATGGGTAAGGTAGTCAACACCCCATCAGCTACCTTTACTTCTCAGATCATTTCCTGATACTCATTTTAGGCTGGGTCAAACTGGGAGCCCAAACCAATTGTTAGAATTTCATCCTAATGTGATCCATGACCCCAAGGATGTCGGGAAAGCATCTAGCCACAGCACTTCTGCAGCTCCTCAATTTTGTAAAGAAACTCAATAATGTCACCCACCCCCATCCCCCATTCCGTCCAGTGTATAGTATGTTTTCACAGATAAGTGATCATCTGTGTGCTTCTGAACTCACAAGATAGTTGAGCATTTTTTTTTTGGCTGTTGTGATTTTTCTAGACAAAATTTACGATCAGTATTTTGTTATTGCTATCTGAACGGTCAGCTCTCTGTACCACAGTCGAAACCAACACAAGACAAACCGCCTGCAGCTGGGATCGAACCCAGCACCCCGGCATTACAAAGCATGTTCACAATGTCTAAACAACAAAAGCTGACGCTGAGCTCAAAAGGGAGATAAATAACAGTGACACTATAACCTACCATGCCTGTCATAAGAGGCAACTAAAGGAGGTTGATAAGAGCTACTTTATCATGTACAAAACCAAGTGTACAAAAAACTTGGTGCGAGCTGATTTACAGCCTGTTTCACTGGGAGATGGAAGACAGGAAAAGAAGGCAAGGGTGGACATTGTTAATTATATCTTGGGAGTTGCAAAATAAAGTGTAGGCCAAACAGATCACTGAGACTGCAGTTTCACAATGATGAAAACCAGCCCAAAACAGAGTAGTGACTGTATGTCGTGAGGAGGGAAGACAAACTATGCCTCTGTATGTCGTGAGGAGAAAAGACAAACTATGCCTCTGTATGTCATGAGGAGGGAAGACAAACTATGTCCTAAACAACATCATGCTATAATCACATGTGTAAGCTAAAGAATTATATCTCCCGAAAAAAAAAAGAATTTTTTTTTTAGAAAATAGCAATTATTATGAACATGTACTGAAAATGTCTGTAAGAATTAAACAGCATTAAACTCACAACGAGAAAAAAAAACATACACACGCACGCACACACAAATTAAGCAAGACATACAGAATTCTACTGCACTGCAAGTTTGATTACATCAAGTTTCCAAATCTCAGTGTTATAAATGTGAGCAAATATGCATACAACATGTTGTTATCAGTGTATATAAAGAACACATATAACTTGTTTTCCCATAGAGCACAGAGCTGCTCTCTTTCTATGTATATGAAATGCAGCAGTTGGAGGTTTCCACTAATTTTAACATATAGTGTTTAGAACTAGGCAGACATTTCCAGCCTGAACTATGAATGTCATATGGCCAAACATTAGTTGTGGAAGTAAACAAAATCATGTCTCTAAAAGTAATTGCCACACAAATGACTTACTTTCAATGCAGTTATAACAGTATCCTGGTGTTTCTTGACTGCTTCGTGGGAGAACTCAGAGGTGGCTAATAAACACATACTCTCCAGAGCAAGGTACCTGAACATGACAACAAAGTCTATCAGATACATCACACACATGTGGCTGTGCCAAAGTCTATCAGATACATCACAAACTTGTACCAAGGTCTTTGTTACATATATCACAAACTTGCACCAAAGTCTTTGTTAGATACATCACAAACTTGTACCAAGGTCTTTGTTAGATACATCACAAACTTGCACCAAAGTCTTTGTTAGATACATCACAAACTTGTACCAAGGTCTTTGTTAGATATATCACAAACTTGCACCAAAGTCTATGTTAGATACATCACAAACATGTGGCTGTGCATGGGAGAATCTGATACCGATTACCATAAATTGAGGCAAATATGGGAGAATCTGATACCCATTACCATAAATTGAGGCAAATATGGGAGAAGCTGATACCCATTACCATAAATTGAGGTAAAATGGGAGAAACTGATACCCATTTCCATAAATCAAGGCAAATATGGGAGAAGGTGATACCCATTTCCATAAATCAAGGCAAATATAGGAGAAGGTGATACCCATTACCATAAACTGAGGTGAATATGGGAGAAGCTGATAACGATTACCATAAATCGAGGTAAATATGAGAGAAGCTGATACAGATTACCATAAATCGAGGCAAATATGGGAGAATCTGATACAAATTACTATAAATTGAGGTAAAAATAGGAGAATCTGATACCAATTACTATAAATCGAGGCAAATATGGGAGAGAAGATGGTACCAATGACCATAAGTAAAGATAAAAAGGTGCCAACTATCATAAATCTGGATAAACATGGGAGAGAAGATGATAGCATTTACCAAAAGTCAAGGTAAACATGGAAGAGAAGATGATAGCATTTACCATAAGTCAAGGTAAACATGGAAGAGAAGATGATAGCATTTACCATAAGTCAAGGTAAACATGGAAGAGAAGATGATAGCATTTACCATAAGTCAAGATACACATGGGAGAGAAGATGATAGCATTTACCATAAGTCAAGATACACATGGGAGAGAAGATGATAGCATTTACCATAAGTCAAGATAAACATGGGAGAGAAGATGATAGCATTTACCATAAGTCAAGATAAACATGGAAGAGAAGATGGAAGCACTGACCTTAAATTTGTCTCCTTATGTTGAAGAAACTGACCCAGTTGATTGCAGGCTCTGACTAGAAGGTTGGGATCACTGTCCATGTGAATGATCAGGTTGATGGCTTCAAACAGCACTGCATTTTTAGCATTGGAATGCTGCACTTTTTTTGACTTAGGAGGTTCCTGAGCTTTGTTCAAAATTGTCTCTAAACACTCAGTGAGTCTGGTTCTTACACTTGGGTCCTCTGTTGGGTTTAAATAGTAAATAACAAGTCTAGTTAACTGAATAATTACATGACAGAGAGTCATTCAGTATTTTTTATCACAATGACGTGTAGGGTTGTTTCGGTTAAGATGGTGCAGGAGGGCTGGAACTTAAGAACCTCTGTTGTAGGTTACAAACAAAAAATGTTTTTTTACTGTCTGCATTTACTGGTTTTTAGGACGGTGTAGGACACGGAGGTCTTCAGCCTGAGAATTTAGGGCCTCATGAAATGCAGTCACCACAGACTTTAGGTTAGGATTTTATTTTTGTCCAAGACAGAAACAAAAATATCACCTTTTCAAGGATCTGAACCTGGGTTTTTTAACTGAGAGCCCAGCATTCTGCACCACTCAGCCAGCCACTCCTCATATATGGTAGAAGATACAATTTAACAAACACATTACTAGTAAATGGAGGTCACACAGATATTCAAAAATTATAATTAGCAATACAAAGCATATTACAACAACAAATCTAACAGTAAATAGAAAAATGCCAAATTAAGTAGCAAGTTTCTCCTAGCTTAAAAAAAAAAGGAAAAATATTAACATCTAATGAGAAAAGTAGCATATTAAAAATGTAAAATGTCATTATAACCATGGAAAACATACCACAAAATAAAGGGGATTAATCCACACAAAAAACGAATGTAGCAGAGAATTAACTGGCTTAGTCTCGCCGAGACTTAAAAATAAATAATAGTGTAATAATTACTTGACTCTGTGAACATCATATAACTAATGAGGAAAATATTACCATAGAACTTCTATCAATCATGGCAATTTTTCACATGCCAACATATCTAAATGCTATTTTTAGTCAATGTAATCATTCTCAGTCCTGCTAATGTTTGCACAGGCGCAAACAAAATCACTAGCTATACTTCTCCTCATAGCAAGCCACTACAAGTAAAAGTGTTGTGATGTTGACCCCAATACCCACAAAGTGCCAACTGGTCTACCAAACAAACAAAAATGGGTCTAGCATCATGTGACTGATGTGTCAATAAGATGAAAAGGATCCTTTACTTTTTGTTTTTAAACTTATAATCTGAGCAGTGTCCTGTGACACAGCACCTGTCTAAACCATGTAAACTAGGGTTATTCAACTGGCAGTCCGCAGGCCAATTCTGGCCACGGAGGCCCAGTAGATGGCCCACAGATCATTGTCACTTGTATTGTATTACTGATCTTTCTAAGCTGGGGCTGAGGTCTTTGGCATGTGACCATCCCCTATGTATCAGCTTTTTGTCCCCTGAGCAAACTTAGTTGAACAGCCTTGATGTAAACTAAACAGCCTGCATTGACAGTAATATTTATAGCAGATCCATATAAGTATCCACTCTGTTAGGTAGGAAGTGGTTTCTTTAAATAGATCTCATATTCTATTACACAGATGGAGTCTTCTGCTTTCATGCATCTGAAACAGATTTTCTATAGTTGCAGTGTGGCTTTTAGTATGAATTTCAGTCTTTTATAGATTCAGAGGTGGAGTCAATACTAACACTGACCTGGGGGAGGATAGTTCTGCAGCAGGCGGAGTAGTTTGACTGACAGCCAAGGAGCAGGAACAAAGTAGTATGTGTAGTCCTGGAGATCTGTGTATGAGGCTGTCACAATCTGGATTAAATGAAAGACGCAATAGGCATTGAAAAACACAGCTAAAATGTTACAATGGTATTAAGTAAGATATACTAAATGCAGTCTTCATGTGTTTACATGAAAGACAAGTGGGAAACTGAAAATTTCCTCAGCATTCCAAACCAAGGTATTTCAAGGGTCAGTACTGCAGATAACTATTCCATTCATCTCTGAGGCTGGCCTTCTCTTTCCAGTTGGTGACCCCAAGTGTTTGTGAGTCTGCTTGTATTTTATCTCTGCACCGTCTTCTTGCCCTGCCTTGTTGTCTTCTGTGATTCAGCATTTTTTTAATTCAGTTTTTGTCTGTTATCTGCCTTATATCCATATGCCCCAACCAATGCAATTTATTAGCCAATTCATATAATTTTTAAAACGATAACATAAATTAATGTGTTTATAAAACTGATAGATACTGCAGGAAAGAGTATTAAACAAAAAAATCCATTCACATATAAGGAGATAAAGCACCCCTACAACTTTGCCAAAGTACATTTCCCAGCTCAACCACAGGTTGTGTCATATCTGTTGCCTTTTTCTGCAATAGCATTTCCAATGACAGTGTTGTGTCAATCAAATCCTGGTGTAATAAGTATCTTTTGTATCTGCTGTTCTGGGTAAATTTTGTTTCTAGTGATGTTACTGGAGAGACTGTTACAAATGACTCCAAGTTTTCTCACTGTACTGTATGCATGTAAGCAGAGAAAGTAGGCAACCACAACATATTATTAGCCTGGCACCTGTGCTTAACTAGGAGGTCTCTGAATGTCAGGTACATCATCATCATGTAGCAGGTCCTTTGCAGAACGTCGCTCTCATCATGGTCTGCCTGAAAGAAACTCGGTCTCTCGCCAGCTCTCCCGCCTCATGTACTTTCATACTCAAGGAGTCACTTTTATCCTGTGCCCATCTTTGTTTCGTTCGGCCCCTGCCCCTCCTTCCTGGTACCATGCCTTCTGTTATAATTCTCTCAAAACTGTTGTGGCACTTGATATGACCAAAATATTTCAGCTTCCAGGTTAGCAAACTAATTTATTTGTTCTGCCAATGAAGCAGGCAACATAGAAAACAATTGACTCACTCTACTTAGTCTGGAAACTGCCAGTGAAACACAACCTTTGTATTCTTCTGGGTTTTTCCTCACCAGAGCTTCTATCAAACTTGTAGCAGACGTGACTACGCCCTGAAATAAAAACATTTTCTTTTAAATTATGTATAAGAAGTTCAACAGATAAATTGCATCACAAAATCTGCTTGGATCTGAACTACCGGGCTTTCCATTTCTGTCACAAATTACAAGAATATGAGTGTCTAGGTTTATTTTTTTTATTATTTTTAAACCGCAAAATAAAATTGATACCTCTTTTTTTTTTAATGGTACCACAATAAAAAAACAAATTTTAATAAAATTTATCAAAACATGCATCTTTTCTGTGGCAATATAAGGAAATAAGTCTTGAACCATGGTGCTATCACTTGAGCTTTCAAAGTGGTATACAAAATGTCTTTCATAGATCAAGAAACCTGATATTCAATGGTGAAGGGAAAACAGGTTTAGAAACAGCAGTATTTCTTGGAAAGTGAACTACTGCAGCCACTGTAAACACAAGATTGGCTTTAAGAAAAGCAATCACACAATGCATGGTTGTGGAAAATAAGACAGGTGTCGACCAGAATGAAGCTGAACAACGAATTCTGGGCTCACCTTTAGTAAGAACATCCGAGCCAGGGAAAATGAAAAGGAACCAAGAGGCTTTCTGTCAGGCTGTGGTTGGAGTGGCATTCTACATAGTACCTACTACATTTTGATGACAGCACAATCATTTTCACTAGAAAGTGATTTAGAACAATTCACTGGAAAGTTGAAAATCAGGGTCAACTTTTGTATCCTAATTCTTAAATGTTATTGTCTGTGAAAACAAAATCCTATTCTGCAGTCTCTGGTGACAGTTCTTGTCATGCGGCCCTTGATCCTCAGGCTTAAAGACCCCTCTGCCTACACTGCAAATGGGGTACGTACAGGCAGTAATGGCGATCCACAGTCTATAAAATTCTAAAGCTCGTCAAATCTATCTGTCACTTGTTTGTAATCACACACTATCATACATCAGCCACAAACAACAATCGGCTTCTTACCATATGCTGGTCATTGAGAAGGTGAATGATCCTGGAAGTCCACTCACCAATGGGAATCATATCTGGAGAAGCTCTTAGTAGACGCAGAAGTGTCAATCCAGCACTCTGCTTCACTGAGTCAATTGTGTCCCTGTAATGGCATAAAGATTGATTAAATACACATCTACTCTGCAGCTTAAACAGCAATGAATTCATCATGAACAATGACCAGACAACTCAAGCTACATCCCAATATCTTTTTAAAACAAAATGCAGCCTCCTCTCCCCAGCTACACAAGGAGAATCTCATCCAAGTGCACTAAGTAACTCTGGCAAGAATTCAATGACACTGACAAATATATAGCAGAATAGGTTGAGCTGAAAATATTTGTGTGAGTGGGTTTTCCAATGTTCAATGTTTTACTCCAAAAGCCCCAGGAAAAACAATATTTTTTAAAAAAATATTTGAAAATACAACCAATTAACATGAAGGCAACGGAGAATTGACTGTGTCAGTCTTGGCAACAAGGTTAACTATGGCAGCTGCTTATTCAGCCTGCTCTTTATATTTGCAGCTGACAGTGATTTTTTAAACACCTACAGGGTCTACAAGTTTTGACTAGTCAATTAATTACCAGTTTTTCCCCGCTTTATGTCCTCTCCAGTGCCAGTGTTTCTCACATCCCCATCCACAGGAACTGGTTTAGTTGCCAAGCTCAGCATCATTAATTCTGTCATACCATTTAATTCTTTCCTAATTACTGCATGCTAAGCTTCCACTTAACCACAATTACAGTTAAATATTGAAAGTACAACTTTATATCATACATTCTAAAGAAAAAACAAATACATGTACAATAATGGGCTACCATTCAATCTAAGAGAGAGAGAGAGAGAGAGATTGTCAGATGACTAAACTGCTGAACAAAGCCTCACCCGGACACCAGCAATTTGGGAATATCAGAACCCACAGAATCAGCCATCTCTCGGCTGCCAATGTTGGCCATGCAGTGAAGAGCCAGGTTTATATGGACTGGATTTCGGCTAGCCAGGTCGTTCTTGATGGCCTGAATGACCAGTTTCATCAGCTCATTGCTAGCACCAACCAGCACAGAGATGAACAGGTAGCCCTGTAAATATAAACAAACAATAAAACATGTGCAAAGCAGTCCTACCAACAAAAGCTTTCATATGTCAGAGTAGAATTTCATCATATTTAAATTCCTGGAAAATTCTAGCGGTTCTGTGGTTTCACAATGAATTCCTCAATGTTAACCAGGTTTTGATTACTGCTGTGGGTGGTTTGGAAAAAGACTGTTCTTGTGGCTGACAGTGATACAATTACCACATCGAAAAAGGGACATCAACATGTAATATTCCCATAGTTAGTAGTGAATACATTGCAACTAAACTCCACTCTGCAGACAGCACAATTTTTTTTTTTATTCTAGAAATATAAAGGTACAGTCCAGCTCAATATGACGAAATGGGATATCTAGCACAATCAGAATCGGAACCAAGTGTATAAATAAGTGTAACAAAAACTGTTTCAACAATTAACTTAATCAATCACCAACTATACTTCATAAACAAAGTCTTAAGCATTGTGGAAAAATACTAAGCTAGAGTAAGCATGTAAAACACCATAAAAGTTATAGACTGGAAAGAAGAAAGAATACCAATAATAAGTAGAGTGTTAGTATTGTTAAACATTTACAGGGCAGTAGCACTGAAGTTAAGTGGTCAACTACAAGCCTCACCATCTTCTTTCTCAGAAGACATCTTGAATCAAATTTAACAAATCTACCTACAAATCCTGCTGCATCTTTTTTATTGTGCCCTTTATCCCCATACGAAATGCCGGGTTTAATCCCAGCTGCAGGCCATGCGCCTTGCGTTGGTTTCGACTGTGGTATCACGAAAACCGACCGTCCAGAAAGCAATGGCAAACTACTGGACTAGAAAAACCACAACAGCCACAAAATGCTGGGGTTGGTTCTGCAACGTCCTGTAAAGGATACACAACTAACCTTCCTTCCTTATCCCCATACAGCCGTTGCCATCGGGTGCCATTTGCTGTTGTCTTCTCCATATTATTCTATCTCTCTTCTCTACTGGTCTCCCTTCACTTCTTTTTTCCTGTGGATTTCAGTGTAAGGACAGGGCCATAATATTAAGAAATCCAAACTTATTTTCATTGGGAACTGAACTCTAGATCACTGTACGGGTGAACTGGTGCTACGGAATTCCTGCACTGCGCTGAGATTCTTCAGACTCAGGCTTGAGTTAGAAGTAGAACAGAGCCCTTATGGGTTACTACCCTTGCGCCATGATGTTGATCCGTCGTATAAGCCAAACCAAACTGGTGGACAAGTGTACCAACCACTAAGCCATCACTGATCCTTGTAACATAGAATGAGCCTATAGAACAACAAACAATAGTTCCCTGAAATACTTACAATCTGCTTCTCTGTGTACTTGTTGGAGCTTAGCAGGTTCACCGCCTCCATGTGACCAAAGTCAATGTCGTGACCCAGTAGGAAAATGAACAGCAGTTTGCACACATACTTCTTTTTCTGGTACCCATCTAAAGTTTTGTCACCTGAAGATGCACAAGAACAAGCACACTTTCAATATTACCACTTATGTGCTCATTTTACATCTCAGCTTTAGGGTAATGTCACATTTTCATTTACAATTTCACTAGTTTCACTTGACACTGCATGTCTGCCTTTTTTTTTGGGGGGGGGGGGGGGGGGGGGGGGGGGGAGAGAGACTCTTTTTCAGATTTTCTAACAGTGCTTTATGAGAGGGGGAGGATAAGAAGAGAGGGTCAAGATAGAAAGTTGAGAGAGGAAGGGAGGGGGGGGGGGGGGGGGGGGGGGTTTAGTTTTCATTGCTGAATATTCTAAATCTACGATACCTTTATCCTTCTCTGTATTTATCCAAGGAAGTAAACACATTATGTTCATTTACAGCATGGCTGCAATAATACCTGTGCCCTTTGGCACATCTTTTTCTTATTTTTGTTCGTCCGTCCGAGTGATGTAACTGCCTTGTGTCTGTTTACAACAAAGTTGTGATATTTACACCTTTTGGCTGACATAACCAACTTCATCGAGCATTTCTTAACCAGGTTCACTTTCCGGGTGGTTTCGTGGACATAACCTTATTTGTGTGATGTTTTCTTCTACATGTGATGCCTCCTAGAGAACCCATCCAGGGCAGCCACGTGATACAGGTCGGTTTTCAAGGAAAGGCAGGGGCAGATCATCAAGGTGGCTTCCATAAATGCAGAACCGACACAATTTTTGGCACGTCTGACTTTTGGCATTTGTTGCGCAGGTTAGCCTTCCTGGCAATCTATGATATAACGGCTACAATTGTCTGGCAATAAATATAACCTGGGCCAAAAAATATATGTTCTGTTATGTTATCACAATCGACACTTCGCATACTGGGCATCCTCCTGCGTGCTCAGTTCTCTGATGCAGCAGCCACTCCAAGGTACCTCTAGTGATTGTTCCCATGTGAAGTTGATTATAATAGTCTCCTGTCTTTACCTCAAAGACAGCACAGCCGTGCTTCACCAAGCTTAAATCCTCGGTCATGTAGTCGTGTTAACGCCAGCAATTCGCCAATATCCCCAACCTAGTCCGTGCGGTGTTGACGATATCAGTTCTGTCCATGCTTTATCCCATCTGCATTGGTGCATTACTGTCTTCTCTTTCATTACCATTTACTCCTGCGTACCCAAGTGTTTAGATCCAGACAAAAGATAATGAAACTCTCTAGTATGCAATGATCTCAGTTAAGGTATGATGCTTACTGCAAATGTTTAAAACAGTATTAGACTACACAGTTCAATGCTATTTTTGGGTGATTTCAATGCTTCAGTTTTATACTGTTTACTGTGACAGTTCTACTTTATAAAGCTGTCATTAAATCTGACCATGTTAAATATTTCCAAGATATTTCCTAAATTTAATATTTCTAGGTGCAGAAATACTGAATAAATTCTTCTTCTGTATCTGGGCTTAGATAGGCAATTAGCTGGTTGCGTTGTGGTTTACAGTTAGGCTGCCACGTCTGCATCTTTTGGTCTAACATATTCAATTTCCGCAAACTAATTAGTCTCCTACAGTGAGGGTTAGAAATAGGATTCTTGCTTGCTACATACATCGTTTTAACATATAGATGTGAGTCCTGGACAACTGGTAGGCAGGCCAAACAATTTCTTGAGGCCTCAGAGATGTGGTTTTACAGAAGAATGCTTAAAATACCTTGGACAGCCAAAAAGAGCAACCAAGACGTTTTAAAAGAGTCGGGAGCCCGAAGACAACTAAGTCATCATTTTTTTGGCCATGTTATGAAAAGAGGGAAAATGGAACATGTTGTGACCACTGGAAAGATCTGTGGAAGGAGGGATAGAGGAAGATAACAAGAGAAGATTCATGACAGTCTTGTTGCATGGCATGGAGTGTGTGTCAGCACATGAACTGATACATGCTGCAAATTGTATTGAGGCATGATCACCCATGCCAGTTGGCAGGGCACCTGATGATGATGACTGTGACATGCTTGTTAAGTGGCAGTGGATCTATCCCCTCCTTTCCCTCAACTCCCAAAATATGCTCCAGAACCCGTGCAGGAAAGATCAATTATAACCCCCCCCCCCCCCCCCCCCTTCCATGTTATTACTGCAACTTTAAAACAAAGCTGTGATTATTCCATGCCAGGTATGTCAAGTGGTAGGCCCTCAAGTAAATCTGGTTACAGCATAATGATTCTGGGACAGCAAGCTACCTTCTTTGCCAACCCCCACCCTGAAACCAACTGTAGGAGTTTGTCTCAACTACAAAGGC
>CAJHNH020000357.1:201135-285534 GCA_905116865.2 Candidula unifasciata
CTTTTGAATCCCTTTTGCCTGATTCATATATGTGTTATTTGAATTGATTACATGTCCTTGGAGTTTTTCAATCTAGAATTAGTGTCCATCATTCACTGTTCTTAGCTGTCTGGAGTGTATGTATTAATATATTAGATCTTATTCTGGGTTATGACTATGATAGTAAACTATCATGTTCTGGGAGCTATTTTCTTGTAGTCGTGGGGGTGTCCAGCCAAGTGGCGCCTAGGAGTATATATATTCTGTAGTGCCATAACTTGTGTTGCCTCACCCCTGAAATAGGTTGGATGTGTATAGTGGCCGCTGGATTCCGCCTAGACCATTACGAGCCGACATTCCAACATTATTACTATTTCAGAGTGCTGTTGGTTCCTTAGATGGAATCCTTAACTAGGCAAGTGACACGAGCAATATGTGACAGACATGCAATCCATTGTTTGTTTACATTCACACAACAATGTTCTTTAAAATTATTTGAGGACCTACACTGTCAAATGTTAGAAATGTAACTCAGTTACTTCAGGTACTGCACCGGCTGTAATCTCTGGCAGAAAGTTTTGGTCGTTTGTCCTCTGGACTTCAGTCTTGTTCAAGAACTTAAAATTTTGTGTGTTAATGTTTTACAGATCAGGTTTATTTGTTTGCAGACCGTTGGTTCCTTGCCTCTCAGGCAGATGCACTCCAACTTCGAACGAAACCCCTAATTAGTCGACTCTTTTGACATGTTTGTTAGGGAGTCAATGGGTCTATTCCCTACCCTTTCCCTCCCACAATAAGACCCCAGAACCCACATGAGCGGGGGCGGGGGGGGGGACATAATAAATAATACGAACCACAGAAGTGAGGATCAATTATGTGCATACTAATAATAAATAGATGATCTGTGGTCAAATGATGCAGAAGTAACAAACTCTATGCACAAATTATTTAAATGGAGAAGATGAAAGAAAAAAAAAGAGTAGAAGTAGAAGAGTTAGAGATAGAAAGTTATTTATTACCTCATTACCACTACCACCGCACAATTTTATTTTGACTTATTGGTCAACCAAACTCTTAAATCTAAAGACAATTTATTCTTTACTGTTGACTGGATATTATTAATATTAATTATTATCAAAAATTATTTATAATTACAGTGTACAGTAGTACTATACAACAAAAATAATGTCACTGTCAAAACAAATCAGTAAGGACAAAACAATTCAGTGAATGTGAATCATAGTATTGTACTTTTATTACAACAATAGTTCAGTTAATCAAATCAAAAGTCAATAAATTACATGTAATTAATAATATATAATTTGACATGGTCGACATTCAATTCAAATCTCAACCCACCAATGATCTCATTATTAATTATGCATGTCGAAGATGTGAGTTAATTATAACTATACTGTTCACAAAGTTTGTGGCAAAGCCAAAGATAACATGTAACATCGCAGCCTTATTGTTTTCAGTTCCTAAAATAAGTAAATAAAAACTCTATTTTTTTCTACACATGTAACACAGGGCTAAGAAGACAACCATCAGGTTGGACAGGCCAGAGTCGGATACCACCCACCGACCATATCAAATACATGGAGCACAGGCATTAAACACAACAACTGCGTGAAATGCAGATAAGACAATAAAATTTGAGACCGCAAAGCGACTAGAACAGCTATGGTAACAAACCTTCTCCAAATATGAAACCGCATCTAACAAACTCAGGCGCGTCTAGAGAGAATCAGGAAACTCGATGACTGACTGGGAAATGAATCTACAAATGGCCGCCATTAAAATGTTATCAGGAACGAGGCAAAGAAACACCCACCAACACAATTCTCTGACATACTTCGCATTCGAATATTTTGTTGTTGACTTTGAATATTATCTTTCAGATCTTCAGTGGGGCTGAACTATTCACAAATAAAGAAATCACTTAGTGTCTTGTAATTTTCTCAAACTATTGTAGGTACGAAACTAAACAGACAACCAGAAGGAGCCACGGAACTAATTATGACAGCATCCACCACCCTCTCCCTTTCTGTCTTCCGCTGGCTTGAGGATCAGCTGTACACCCATGCCGTCATTGTAACTGATTTACCAAGCATCTTGAGAAAGGTGGATACTGGCATGCTCCAAGCAGAGTGGCAAGCATCACTTCAAAGGTCCCAGGTAGTTAGCATCCTTTGGATATTTTCTCCAGGTCATAGCGGTGTGTTGGGAAATGAGCAGACGGATAGATTGGCTGGTTCTGCAACACTTGGTCGTGAACTGATGTATGACAAGCTGGATGTTGTGTGAGACATTTGGGTGCGAGTGAACAATGCCGAGGCACAGATAGATCATTACGGTCTGAGGAGGATGCCACTGCGAGGAGTTACAAGGGGATCCGGTCGACGCTCGCCATTCAGGGGAAAGGCGAGAGAGTTATACAATTAGACAATTACTGGTACCATAGGGATTTTAACCCTTCGCTTGCCGCTGAAGATAGGACGGAGCTCTTGTGGGGGTGTTGGTTATGAGTGCTGTGATGTCGATTCCTAATTCAACATGCAACGTTCTTCCCAACTTGTGTACTTGATTAACAAAGCATTATTTATGGATGCTTTTTTTTTTTTTCTAAAGCTGACATAAAGTCCTAATTACTCCAGATTTAATATCGTTATGTCTTTTTTTATTCCTTTGTCCCAGATTTATCAGAGCTAGGATGACTCAATACTGAAATTGATTCAATGGACATATTAAATAAGAGATTGAGACTGCTTTCAGTGATTTAATAACCAGGGAGCTGGTGCAGCGTTGTGACTATACGCTCACCTGCCGGCTCCACGGTCTTAGGTTCAAATCCACACCATCGGTATTTTCTTCAAAAATACTGTTCTTGGGTTCCAGGTCGACCCAGCCTAAAATGAGTACTAGGAAATGTCATGGGATGTAATGACGAAGTGATGCTGACCACATCACCTATCGATAGCCTACAGGTCTATATAAAGACGAGTCTAGCAGCATATAACCAATACACATCTGGCGTCAAATGGGTCTTACATTTCTTCTTCTTCTTCTTCTTCTTCTTCTTCTTCTTCTTCTTCTTCTTCTTCTTCTTCTTTTTCTTATTCCTCTTCTTCTTCTTTTTCTTATTCCTCTTCTTCTTCTTTTTCTTCTTCTTCTTTTTCTTCTTCTTCTTTTTCTTCTTCTTCTTCTTCTTCTTCTTCTTCTTCTTCTTCTTCTTCTTCTTTCTTATTCAGGTTTGAATGCTCAGACAGTCAGGCGGGCTGCTTCTATAAATGGGAGCATTGCAGGTCCTTCGTGGTTCTTCATATCTTGCTCTGCGCACTTTGCTCTGGAGACCAGGTTTCTTTTCGTCTTCTTCGCGTTCACCGGCTGTAAACTGCGGCGGAAAGTTGTGGGTGTTAGTTTGCCTCCGGACATCCGTTTCACACATATGGCCTATTTATATGCAGACCCTTGGTTCCTTGTCTGTCAGACAGATGTACTCCGACTTCGAAGGATTCCCCAGCTTAGTCGGCTCGTGCGACATGATTTATTGAGGAGGCAGGGGATCTATTCTTGTTTTCCTCACAATGGGGCTCCGGAACCCACACGGGAATGTTTTTTTTTTCCGCAGCTTTAAGTATAGTGGGCAGACCTGCAGTAAGTGCTCGGGTGTTTGCGACCTCGCCTGACATGCTCACTGCGGAGACCGCAGTCTTTCATTTAAACTTGCATTTAAAAACTAGCAATTATGTTACACTGTTCTAAGTTCTTGTATCACTAAATATTATCTTTGCTTCTGCGACAACCAGTCAATACCTATGCATTTAGGCCCATTACCCATGTTCCTACTTCTGTGTATTACGATACGTGTTTTCAGATTATTTAGTTGAAAACAAATCATATACCACAGCTGACAAAACTTGACTAACCAAGAGACACATAATTTCAATGCAACTCCCGCAGTATCAGGTAAAGCAGTTTTTATCATCTCCAGATCGTACTAAATGCCATACCAGGCCATTAACCGCCGTCACAATTATCACTATCGATCTCATCGGATAAAATACAGACCAACTACAAAGGCAGAAGACTAACAATACAGGCAGACAAACACACCCCACAGCGGAGACGCACACAGGCAGCTAACCTAACGCTACTCTTCCGCTATGTCAAATCCAAGTTCATTAGAAGAGTGTTTTTCAGCCTGTTTTTCACACTGCTAAGAAGACCAGAATGTGGCCTTCAGAGCAGCCGTCCAACGTGTATACAGTCAGCGAGAGGGTTTCTACGTCGTCGTCCCACATGTCCTTACCTTAGTCCCTTCGGGTAACCTGATGCATGAAAACTACAGGGGTATGGTACACTCACCATGAAAGAAATTCACAGAGTATTAAATGCAAACAAAGTGATTACCGAAAGTTTGAGAGCTTTCTCTTGATATGCGTCTAGGACGACTTAGACTCCGACAGACTGGTCCAGGGGGGATTCTTCTTCCGAGCCTTTAAGGTTCATTGCTGCAGATATCACCCGCCTCCATTCATCTCTCCCATTCCTCTCTCTGGCTGGCCTTCTCTTTCCAGTTGATGACATCAAGTGTTTGCAGGTCTGATTGGATATTATCTCTCCTTGGTCTGCCTCGTGGTCTACGACCATTCATCTCCCTGGTGTATACAGTTTTTACTTCTCTGTCATCTGACATTCTTTCAATATTTCCCAAGCATTTCAGTAGGAATGGACGTTCTTACTTTTTTAGGACGGCATTTTTTCTGGGGTTTGGACAGCATTAATTTTAAGCGGAATTTTTTTAGTGCAACACGACAAAGCTGAAACCTTTATGAAGAAAAGGTATTTGCTGTATCGGGACTTATAATATAACAAATAAAAGATAAATGAGGGCAGAATAAATCTAAACTACTTAACTGTCAGTACAACATCAAAATATTTTTAAAATCACACAACATTCAAGGGTGTTAGACACAAAGGACAATTTTTATAATAAAAAATTGTGTGCTAACCTTATTTTTTACTGGTTCAACAACACTGCTATCCAATTCTAAGAATACACATGCCTTCTCTGTTCAATTATGTATTAGCTAGTCTTTATTTGAAACAATTAATTTGAATACTTTGGATATTATAATCATTTTTGTATAAAATGTCAATTTTTACAACAACTGAAAATCGGAAAAACAGCTGATCGAAACATTGATCTAATTGAAATATTTTATCAAATTTTCATATCCTAAACTAAATTATCGCTAGTAGATGTGTCCCTTTGATATAAATCATAAATATCAAGACTGTTGTCACCATCTGGCAGGGATTCATCAACGATAGAGCAGTATGGACAGTTCTAAACCTTTCCTAATCATTTAGTATAGAAAAATCCGTAAAAATTGTATCCCATCTAAATAATTTTTTTTTTAAATCACAAAATAATGCACCGACCACGATGAACATCGCAAACGAAAGTACATCCTGTTGTTAATCCTAATTGTTAAAAAACTTGTTCATAAAAGTTCGTTTACCCTACAAACGGAACAAAATTAGAGTGTCTCTTTCATGAGCCAGTAAACTGGCTTTACGTCTTTAAGGGATAGACTTAAGCGCCAGTATACTGGCTAAACGTCCGTAAAGAGAAGCACCCTTTATAAATTGGGAGTCGCCGTGGCGTTAGCGTCTAGACGCCCGACTGCGGATCGGAAGGTCGTTGGGTCCCAACCTGACAGAGCCGGGCCTTTTTTTTAATTTTCAAAAATGACTTTGACTTCCCGGTCGAATCAGCCTTGAGTGGGTACCAGGTGCAGCCATGGGAAGTAAAGGCCGCCTGCGTGATGCTGACCACATAACCCACCAAGTGCCGATTGGTGTATAAAAATATGGACTAGCTCTATATTCCAATACGCCTAAAGGCGTGGAAGAGGGACCTTTCTTTTACCTAATGTTATAAATTAAATGTTGGGTTATCCTCACGGCACTCCAAACACATCCGTAGGTCCTCAGATTATTTTCCACCTACCCTTTCAATGTGCGTCTCTGGGTGCCACTGACAAGATCCATCTTACGACCGATGTTTCTCTCGTGCGTGGCTGTGGCCGTCTTCATTTCCAAATGTATTATTCCTAGCAGCCGTGTGAACGCGCTGCTTCAAAAATTTAAAGTCATGTTTCTTGGCCAACTGGACGATGGCAAAACCAACCATTCTATCAGCTCCTTCACCGACGTCAACGCCAGTATGCTATATATACCTGTGAAAAGTAACATAGATAGAGAAAAAAAAAGTCAGGCATTCAATTCAACTACTACTAGCATTTACTGACCATCTGTGTAGTTTTATAGTCTATTTTCGGTTCAGTAGTTTGCAATGGCTTTCTGATTTGTACGACGCTCATACTGTTGTCAAAATCAAAGCAAAGTGGTTTACTACCAAATTGCCCGCAACTCTTTGAAACCTGGTTTGTCCAGATTATGGATTGCGTTCACAACCCCTACTCTACAGACATCATCTTTCAGTGCAGTATAGGTCATTGTTCATTTTAGAGATCATCTTCATCGCACATAATCATAGGTTAAGGTTAACAACTCTTATTCTGTTGTAGTTGATGTAACGATGGGTGACTCCCTCATGGTTTTCCTGTCTCCAACTGGTACATCCAGGTTATGCAGTGACAAATCATTTTCAACGAAACTGAAAGGCTTTTAATCTCTCGTATGACATTGATGCTGTCTCTCCTGTCCACAGAGAGACCATTCCTAATAGTCGCACTGCCAGCCAGAGCGTCTGCTCTCTCATTGCCTTTCACACCAGCATCTCCTGTGAAAAAATGAAGGTGATTGTGCGAAAGGCTGCATGTTGTATCACTTGGAGTCACTGTTTCTGTATGTAACCCGTCTTGATCTTTTGTAGCATGCTCTATGAGTAGCTGAGCAAGCAGGCATTTGTGAACTCCTGAGTCTTCAGCTATTCCAAATTTTATCACAACCATGAGCTCCACTGTCATGTTGCTGGTGGTAGAAGCAAAGGTTCCACGTTATTCTTTAATGATTCCTTTCTTACGGTATCAGAATACGGTCAATAATCATAAAGCCCACATAAGACTGACTAACTGACTTTCTACCCCACCAGGACATCACACAAGCGATAAACACCCGATGACACATTGTGCCACCATGTGGGTGAGGATCACTGTGGAGAGGTCCCAGAAACCGCGTTCAGCCTTTAGGCCATATTTATGGCCAGGCTATATTGCGGCCCCTGGCAAGAGCCAGAGTAGGGCTTCAAATAACGAAAAAATTCCATCCTAAAAAGGACGGGGAATAATTATCCCACATAAGAGAAGAACTCCCAGGGTATTAATCCTTCTGTTACAGAGTATACGGAGGGGGGGGGGGGTGTCAAGCAACTGAATGTTCAAGAGTAAATGGTAGATGATTTACTTGGTACCTGGCGTGTGTGGGGCGGCACTTGGCGAATGGAGGTCTTCTAAAAGTCTCAGGCTTCTTCATCAGGCTCTACCATATAATTCCAACAATATTAAATCAGCGCAGAAACAAAAAGTGAGGACAATCTTTGGATGGGCCAAACTGAGGAAATTCTTTAGTAAGTTTGTTCAACCGAAGACATAGAACTTGCTGAGGAATGGGTACGAGTGCCAGCAGAGTGACGCACATCATTTTCAGTCTGCATAGAACTGGACAGAGAATGCAGACAACAAAGCCAGGTGGTGGTGGTGGAGACTTTAGCTGAAACCTTAATGCTTGAGAATTCTGCTGATCGGGCCCCCCCCCCCAAAAGGGGGTGGGGGGGGGGGGGGTGGGGGGCTGAGTGGTCTCGAGTGCTAAAGATTCCGGGTTTAGGCCCCAGTAAACCCTGAGATTTTTTCACGTGGGCTTCTAAAGATTTCTCCTGGTCTCTGGGTAGTAGTCGGCTCTGTGGCTAAGTCGATGCGAACGCTTCGTAATGCCGGGATTCTAGGTTCGATCCCAACTGCGGGCCATGCGCCTTGCGTTGGTTTCGACAGTGGTATCAAGAAAGCCGACCGTCTAGGAAGCAATGGCAAACTACTGGACGTAAATCTGCCTAGAAAAACCACACAACAGCCACGGGCTGTTGGAGTTGGCTTTGCAACGACCTTTAAAGCATACGCAACTAACCTAACCTCTGGGTAGTAAGATTGGACGCCCGTGTGTATTGCTATGCACGTAAAAAATCATTTGGCAGTTGGAAATCGAAAAGAGTAGCCTAACGGCGCTGACTGGACACAATTTGGAGTTAAAAATCGACCACAAGCCTTTGAGGATCCTCGCCGGTGCGACGGAGTTCGTACACTGCATTTAGAACTTCAGATTCGGGCTTGAGTTAGAAGTAGAACGCAGCACTTATGGGTTACTACTCTTGTGCCATGATGTTGATCCGTTGTTCAAACCAATTAATTCTGCTGATGGAGCTGCAGTTATTTACACCGATGGATCCGTCGTTCGACGTAGATTTTTCACGGTTCTGGTTCGAGAAAAAAAACTGTAAAGGAAGACTGCTGTGTTTTTGCTTAGACTACAAGTAGTCTGACTATGGAGGTTATGGCGGTAATGAAAGTAGTGATGTGACTAGAGACACAGAATTATACCCCCTAATGCTTTCTAAGGATACGATGAGCATATTCAAGAAGATGGGTTCGAAGACAATGGTTTGAGTCTCTGAGAAAATCTTGTCTGACAGAAATCAATTTTATTTTTATACGAGGGCATTCTGGTAGGGCTGAGGTAGGTAGGCTACAGGACAAGCAACAGACTGTTCGATATCTCAACGCTTTCAAGGAGGCAGGACGAGTAGATTATTCAGGAGACGACGGCAAATCAGCATCATTAAAAAGACTAAAAGAACTTGGGTCAAAAGAGGTACTGTCAGACATAAACACTATACGTGTAGCCAAAGAAGAACTGTAAACCGTAACTGGTGTTATGAGTCGTCACACTCTGAAGGATATACTGAAGACGGGATCCGAGCGCTGACTGACCTGATAAACTATGAATGCTACTAATGCGTAAATTAGGATAAGAAAGGGGGAAGTCCTTTTTCAAAACCAGCGAAAACCTGTGAAGGATGACGTTACATGACAAGGTGTTAAAGACTACTTGAATTCATTATCCAGTCGTAATGAATGTAATGAATAAACAAAGCGGTTGGTCGCTTAGGGTCCTGTGGTTATTGTACGACACATAAAGATGCATTGGGTAGACAGACAGGCAGACAGACACACCGACCGACCGACAGGCATGCAGGCAGGTAGGCAGACAGACGGGCACGCAGGCAGACAAACAGATAGGCAGGCAGACAGACAAGCTGAACTAGGGCTTATGTAAATATGTGAAGTGATCCATATAACTAGTAGTATTTGAGAATGGAAAAGAAGAACTGTTTGTGACCATATTGGAGTTTTCGGTTAGAGCTGGGTGGTGTCATAAATGTGCGAAAGAAGTTTCCTCCTAAGAAAAAACGATGAGAATAATCAATGACTGCACACTAAGGAAACAATATATCCACCATATTAATGACACAATGTTACTGTGATTGTCTAATTATTTATAGTGCAATTTCTGTCATAATTACAACCCAAATCAAAGCAAAATGTGAAACAATACAAATTACATTTTAGTCATATAAATAATTACATGAAATATAAATTTAATATAACAAATATATTCTCGGAGAACTCAGCTAACATTATTTATTCCAATTATAACATTGAGGTTAAACAGGATATTTTTGAAAAGTTACTACTCCTAATATTATAATGTGCGAAAGATTGTTGATTCCACCACCGGTCACAAAGGACGAGAGAAAAACCCGGAAGGGCGGGAATACTGGCCCTTGACTCAAAAGAAGTACATGAATAGAGAAGCAAGTGAATTTGCTTCTTGCTCTTTTGTCTTCGCCATCAAAAGGACCGCTGTGGCTTCCGTGACTTGTTATTCCAACACACCGCGATCGAAACCCATTGCTGACTGCGTGGTTTTGTTGTTGTCATGGTATCAGGCGTCGCAGGTTAACTCAGCCGAAAATGAATACCAGGATGGCTGTCCTGGGGAAGTAAAGACGGTCGGTGTAATGCTGACCACATTACCTACCTAGTGCCGACTGGTCTGTAAAAATATGGACTGCTCTACCCATATGCCCGATGCGCCTGATAGCGTGAAAGTTGTTAGTTGCGTATCCTTTACAGGACGTTACAGAAACACCACCAGCTTTGGCTGTTGTGGTGTTTTTAATAGGCAAATTTACGTCCAGTAGTTTGCCATTGCTTTCTGGACATGTGATTTGGCGTGAATAGGGATCTTTATTAGAAAGACCGTTGGCACGTTGTTTTGTAGTTTACAGCCAGGCTCCGGTATCTGGGTGTTTTGGTTAAACGTATTTGATTTCAGAAAACTCTTAATTAGTCGCCGTCTAAGGATGCTTAATAAGAGGCACTGGGTATCCCCCCCCCCCCTCCCCCACCAATGGGATTATAGAATTCACACAGGGCGAAATAGTTAGGATATAGGAGATATAGGCTGTGAGACACATACTGTGTATAGTATTAGTACTTACTATTTGCTAATGCAGGTGACATAACAATCTGTAATCGACATCATCTGTCCACAGACAGTTTTTTTTCTTCTTCTAATTATCAAGGTGAAAATGCTGAGCCACATCCTCACCCCATTTTAAACATTTGGAAGAGAAGAGGAGGGGGGGGGGGTGGGCGCTCCAGAGACCCGTCCTCTCAGTATCGGCGCCTATTTACAAAGGTGCTGTGATCTTGTGAGTAGCTTCATTCGTGTGATTGATTGACACTTTTCCGTCTTTCCAGATGATAGTCTTATACAGTTATGAGGAGGCATGGCACTCACAGCTCATGGCGATGGAAAGTATGACTATCAAGACCCGCCCGGGTTAAGAAAAGTCTTCCACAATTATAACATGAGATTTCAGGACCATTGTTGTCAACATGTGTGTTTAGTCTGTTTCTTCTCAGACCCTCAGCTCTCATCCTTTCTGCAATTATTTCTTTCTTCGTTCTCATTCCCTTATTGATGTTCCCCCTGAACACAACACGGTCTGTGGCGTTTTGTTCCCAGGAGTCCACCTCAATACCTGTATCATTCATGTCCTACTTGCATACATCTTTGTATCGTAATATACGTCTTTAATTCACCATAGAGGATGTCCTTATGGACTCTCCCATCCCCCATTCTCCAGGTGTGACCCAGCCAAGTGAGACTTCGCAGACTGAGCATTGAGAAGACTGTTGTAAAACCTGCTCTGTCCAATACCGCAGTGTTTGCACATGTGTACAATGACTAATAACGTCTGTTCTCTCCGCTAGGTTATGCATCCATACTGTTATGCTTAAGTTTACAAGATAATTTTAGCTTTCACACATTTGCATTTTTATTTCAAAACAGCAATTTCATCACATAAAATGGACTAATAAATTAAACAGTTACGCTGGTGTTAAAATCGAAAGGATTGACATCACTGCATTGGGTTTTATCCCAAATGGCTCGGTCTCTTTGCATAACGGCTAGCCGCCTGCCAAGATCATCGCACAAAGCACGAACGTAGCTCCGACAGCGATCCCCAGCGCTTAAACTCGAAAACTGCACTTGTGAAATGAACCCACGACTTTCAGAGCCTGAGGCAAACGGCTTGACCACTTCGCTACGGAGTGTGCTGAACAATAACTTTTTTTCAGATTAGACAGAGACCGAAGATTCACGAGGACACTTCTTCGAAGCAAACAGCGAGACACACTTGTGTTGAAAAGATTGACTTTGTTATTGTTGGCACTAACTTGAGAGCTACATGCTGCAGAGAGGGCCCCGAAACAAAAAGTCTTTGTTTTGGCATGTGTACATTACCTGCATCAACTCCTCTCTGAGACCACCATTTATTCAGGCTTACTGAGTGTGATGACAAAATACTGAATGTAAAATTAACTAGTAAAATCACAAACAGACAACAGTTGCTGAATCTCGTTCTGCAATGCGCTGTAAAGCAGTGTTCCTCAACATTTTAACACATGCGGGCCCACCAAGACAGTGGGCAATGTTTCTTGGCCCACATGACAGTAAGTTAGTTAATTAGTTAGTCGATAGATTATCATCATTGCACATCGAACCATTCAGTCCATAAGTGCTCGGATCCCCTCCTTAGTAAATCCCGCAGCGTGTAGCGGCTCACATCACCGGTTCTGTGTTGGTTTCTTATTCTTCTGTGGCTTACTGTATAGGGCTCTTGTCAGGCCACACCCCTTTTAACATGTTGTGAACGTCACCCAGTTCTCACTGAGTTCAGGGGCCCTAGTTTGGTGGTGGGGTTGAACGTCACTCAGTCAGTTCCCACTGAGTTCAGGGGCCCTAGTTTGGTGGTGGGGTTGAACGTCACTCAGTCAGTTCCCACTGAGTTCAGGGGCCCTAGTTTGGTGGTGGGGTTGAACGTCACTCACACAGTTCCCACTGAGTTCAGGGGTCCTAGTTTGGTGGTGGGGTTGAACGTCACTCAGTCACTTCCCACTGAGTTCAGGGGCCCTAGTTTGGTGGTGGGGTTGAACGTCACTCACACAGTCTTCCCACAGTTCCCACTGTTCAGGGGCGTCACTCAGTCAGTTGGTTCAGGGCCCTAGTTTTGAACTCACACAGTCCCACTGAGTTCAGTCACTTCCCACTGAGTTCAGGGGCCCTAGTTTGGTGGTGGGGTTGAACGTCACTCACACAGTTCCCACTGAGTTCAGGGGCCCTAGTTTGGTGGTGGGGTTGAACGTCACTCAGTCAGTTCCCACTGAGTTCAGGGGCCCTAGTTTGGTGGTGGGGTTGAACGTCACTCACACAGTTCCCACTGAGTTCAGGGGCCCTAGTTTGGTGGTGGGGTTGAACGTCACTTCACTGAGTTCAGGGGCCCTACTGAGTTCAGGGGCACCTAGTTTGGTGGGGCCATGGGGTTTTTGGTGAACGTCACTCACACAGTTCCCACTGAGTTCAGGGGCCCTAGTTGGTGGTGGTGGGGTTTGAACGTCACTCAGTCACTTCACTCACACCCCACTGAGTTCAGGGGCCCTAGTTTGGTGGTGGGGTTGAACGTCACTCAGTCATTTCCCACTGAGTTCAGGGGCCCTAGTTCAGGTGGTGGGTTGAAAATCACTCAGTCAGTTCCCACTGAGTTCAGGGGCCCTAGTTTGGTGGTGGGGTTGAACGTCACTCACACAGTTCCCACTGAGTTCAGGGGCCCTAGTTTGGTGGTGGGGTTGAACGTCACTCAGTCATTTCCCACTGAGTTCAGGGGCCCTAGTTTGGTGGTGGGGTTGAACATCACTCAGTCAGTTCCCACTGAGTTCAGGGGCCCTAGTTTGGTGGTGGGGTTGAACGTCACTCACACAGTTCCCACTGAGTTCAGGGGCCCTAGTTTGGTGGTGGGGTTGAACGTCACTCAGTCACTCACACAGTTCCCACTGAGTTCAGGGGCCCTAGTTTGGTGGTGGGGTTGAACGTCACTCACACAGTTCCCACTGAGTTCAGGGGCCCTAGTTTGGTGGTGGGGTTGAACGTCACTCACACAGTTCCCACTGAGTTCAGGGGCCCTAGTTTGGTGGTGGGGTTGAACGTCACTCACACAGTTCAAACTGAGTTCAGGGGCCCTAGTTCAGTGGTGGGGTTGAACATTACTCAGTCACTCACACAGTTCCCACTGAGTTCAGAGGCCCTAGTTTAGTGGTGGGGTTGAACGTCACTCAGTCACTCACACAGTTCCCACTGAGTTCAGGGGCCCTAGCTTGATGGTGGGGTTGAACATTACTCAGTCACTCACACATATCCCACTGAGTTCAGGGGCCCTAGTTTGGTGGTGGGGTTGAACGTCACTCACACAGTTCCCACTGAGTTCAGGGGCCCTAGTTTAGTGGTGGGGTTGAACATCACTCAGTCACTCACACAGTTCCCACTGAGTTCAGGGGCCCTAGCTTGGTGGTGGGGTTGAACATCACACAGTCACTCACACAGTTCCCACTGAGTTCAGGGACCCTAGTTTGGTGGTGGGGTTGAACATCACTCAGTCACTCACACAGTTCCCACTGAGTTCAGGGGCCCTAGTTTGGTGGTGGGGTTGAACATCACTCAGTCACTCACACAGTTCCCACTGAGTTCAGGGGCCCTAGTTCCATCACTCAGTCACTCACACAGTTCCCACTGAGTTCAGGGACCCTAGTTTGGTGGTGGGGTTGAACATCACTCAGTCACTCACACAGTTCCCACTGAGTTCAGGGGCCCTAGTTTGGTAGGGGAAAAACAGATACCCTGCCCCCTAACAAGCATGTCATAAAAGATGACTAATTAGGAGTTCAATACAATCGGCTGCGTTGGATCGAAAGAGACAAATACTGTGGCTTAGCTGCAAACCACAACACAAAGAAGCTCACCATACTTTTGAGCACGAACACATAAGAACTAGTAGTCCAGCTGTTAACTTATAAAATGTCCTATAGTAAATGTCACAAGGAACAGCAGCAGCAAGACATGTAGTCATGAATTATCTCAGAGCTTTGTAAGATCTCTGTTATATTTGTCTGGCTGCATTTAGGTATAAATATTTTTCTGAAATAATATCTGGGCTGTACTATAGATGGTCTGAAGTGATATCTGGGCTGTACTACAGATTGGCTGAAATGATATCCGGGCCGAACTACAGATGGTGTGAAATGATATCTGGGCTGTACAATAGATGAGATGAAGTGATATCTGGGCTGTACTATAGATGGGCAGAAATGATATTTGGGCTGTACTATAGATGGGCTGAAGTGATATTTAGGCGGTACTATAGATGGGCTGAAATCATATCTGGCCGGTATTATAGATGGACTGAAATGATATCTGGACTGTACTATAGATGGTCTGAAATTATATCTGGGCTGTACGATTTATGGGCTTTACTATAGGCAGGCTGAAATTATATCTGGGATGTACTATACATGGGCTGAAATGATACCTGTTCAGTACTATAGATGGGCTGAAATGATATCTGGGCTTTACTATAGATGGGCTGAAATGATATCTGGGCTGTACTATAGATGGGATTAAATGATATCTTAGATGTAGAAGAGATTGGCTAAAATGATATGTTTGATGCAGTATAAATAGGCTGAAATGATATCTCGGATGTAGTATAGATCAAATTTACTACAAGTGGGTTGAAATGATATATGGGATGTAATTGAGATTGACTGAGATTATATCTGTAATGAAAAATAGATGGGCTAAAATGATATCTGTCATGTAGTACAGATGGGCTAAAATGATATCTGTCATGTAGTACAAATGGGCTGTTATGATATCTGGGATGTAGTAGGGATCCGATTATGAAGAGATGCTGAAATTACATCTGGGATGTAGTACAGATGGGCTGAATTGATATTTAGGATGTAGTAGAGATGGGCTGAAATGATATCCGTGATGTAGCAGAGATGGGCTGTTTTATAGATGTGCTGAAATGATATCTGGGCGGTAGTACAGATAGACTGAAATGATATCTGGGATGTAGTATATATAAGACTGAAATTATATTTGGGATGTAGTATAGAAAGACTGAAATGACATCTGGGATGTGGTATAGATGGGATGAAATGATATCGGGGATGTAGTATAGATAGACTGAAATTATATTTGGGATGTACTATAGGTAGACTGAAATGATATCTGGGATGTAGTATAGACAGACTGAAATGATATCTGGGATGTAGAACAGGTAGACCTAAATGATATCTGGGATGTAGTATAGGTAGACTGAAATGATATCTGGGATGTAGTATAGATGGGTTGAAATGATATCTGGCCAAGAAGACTAATCTATTACCAAATAAGGCAGTCCTCCAAGAAGCAGATGAGAATCCTGAATCAGACACATTCGTGAGACAGTGAAACCATTAACATTTTCTGTATGATTAATAAAGTAGTCACATTTTTGAATATTTTATGAGAAGTAATAAACTGAAAACTTAGTGACCACAGGTAAATTTTATGGGAAAAGTGCACTGTATATTGTAATATATATATTTGCATTCGTCCCTAACATATCCTTCCCTGCTGGGACAAAATGTAAATCCAGACTCAAACACCCATAAATATGTTGTTTAATTTGGTATTGTCCCTATATATATATATATAAAACACACAAACAGACATTCTCCTGCTCTTGGCCTTTAATGCATGATACAATATATATCAGTCCTAGTCTTCTAATTTATCATTCTTAATTATATGTTGTCTTGTAACTAGTTTGTCCAAGGTTTTTCACCAGTTTTTATTATTGTCCTTCATTAGGTAAGGGTCCCATGTTTGACACTGGCAGCATAAGATCAACCAAACAATTGTTATGAAATCTGCCTACGCTTCACCTCAACACTGCAAGGTACATGAGAAGCAAGCTGATATGTGGTATTGTCTAATCTGATTTACTGATTTAAGAATCAGTATCACAGTACAAGGGGCATATTCAGCAAATGTCTTTAAAGTGTAGATGCTAACTGTTCCTGTGGCACACTGATAATACACACATCATTCGCTTCCTCTCATATGCCAGTCCTTGCCTGATCCACTCCCAATTCTTCATTCACACATTCTTACACGTGTTATTTCATCTCACTAGTTTTCTATTAACATTTTTCATATATGATCTTCACAATGTCTCCCTTGTCCAGTAAAAGTGTTCCTGTAGCTATCCTTTTTGCAGCTAGGAAATCGGCTCTTTCATTCCTGTGCACTCCTGCGATTCCAGACAGTATATCCACTTGATTCCCTGCCATGCTGACGTACTCATGCCTGTATCCACTCATGCCACATTTGAAACTGCTACAGTTCCGCCTGATAATCAGATACATAATTACTCTAGTAACTTTATTTTCTGCTATCCCCCTCAGAGCTGCAGTGGTTGCCTCCACCTCCATCCCCATGCTTGAAGTTGTAGATAGAAAAGCTCCATTTTGTTTTACTATGATCTTTTCCTTCATTCTAGCTGAAAATCCCCAGCCAGATCTTACACCTCAATGAAAAAACCATTGGTGTACACTGTTGCATCATTTAGCCCAGCGTTTTTATCTATCAGTTGTTGTACTTTTAATTCTGCCATACCATTACACCATTCTCTACATTCTCTTCCGGACCTGACAGAAACTGCTGTTATGGGTGTTCGTATCGACTCATTCCTGCCTTCATGTATTTGATCAACTAAGGCCACTGTCCCAATGGTATCTCCAGCTAGTGCCATCCACAACGTTGCTCTTTTCAACCGGTCTCCTTTCCAATCGTTCAGACTGCCATGCAGTGGATACCATTTATCACTGGTAACTCGCATATAGGCCCTGGCTTGCGCCAGTGACAGTCTAGACTTTACCAATGTCAGCCAAAGCATATACCTCATTGTTCTAACTGGTGTATCTTGTGCGCAACCTAAGAGGATTCTCAATTCTTCATTGTGTCTGCAACTAATAAACATTTGTAGACAGGCATAACATACCTTTTCTGAGTATTCCAAATACTGGTGTTTTTATAATACAACAGATTCTGCTGCTCGGAGGTACCTAGCCGAAAGACACACACACATATATATATATATCTGTGTGTGTGTGTGTGTGTCTTTCGGCTAGCTACCTCAGAGCAGCTGAATCTGTTGTAGTACCTGAAAACTACAGCACTATGCAATTCCTTCCTGTAATGTCTCTCTACAAGCAGTAGAGAAACCCCAGGTTTTGCCGGTTGGAATTCTAGTGAAATCAAGCTGTATAGAACAGTGGAAGACAAGGAGATTTCAATGAAGACTGTGGAATTCTCATAGGAAAACCGTTTGCAGGCAGAATGAAAAGAATAAAAGACTCACTCATTACCAGCAACCAAAATGTTCAGCCAGTACATCCACATGAGTGTCACATCTGTACAATGAAATATTTGCGCAGTGCTAATTGTGAATCGGATACAAATGATGGCCCTGGTGAATGATTCAATGAATGAATCAGAACATTTCTACATATGCTCTGTCTCTTTCTCAGTAGCCAACAAAGAGTTCCTGTACTGCTGGTGTCAGCTGCAACCTAAAAAAAAATTTTTGCCTGTCTTTTCCCTCTGCGCTGAACATCGCCTAGACTCTCTTCTCACTCCCAGTTGAACCAGTCTCTCCAGATATGGATACTCTGTTCCGCTGCACCGTATTGATACTAGTGAGGCTTTATCATGCCTAAAATATTTTGTTACCTAGAAGAGCAGCAGCTAATCTGTCAGTCTGCTCTTTACCCCACACTCCAAAATATCCTGGGCAGAAAACTCTTCGATATGCTCCTGATCTGTGTCTTATCATTCTTCTGTCTTTCTAGCCCCAAATGGAGCACAGGCCCTCAACCATCTCATGGAAAGTCATTTTATCCTTTGCTATCGCATGCAGCTCTACCCATCTTTTTAACTTCACTCTCTGTCTCCCTTCTTCATGTGGTCTTTGGTCTTCCTTTATTTATATGCCCCGAGTCTTTTCATGTGATGCAAATTATGCTGCAAATAGACATAAGCTTCGATTGTCTGAAGCATGCTCAGTCCCTTATAATTACAACATGTAAGTGCTCTGGTGACTTGAGCACTAGTGAGATGCCTCAAAACTGCAGAGAATGCAACATCTCCATCTTCACATATGAGGCTGTCATAAGGCCCTCACAATGACCGCACCCTCAATCCCAACCAGATTTCCTTTCATCACAAAGAACTGCTGGTGCATTAATATCAATAAAATATATTTTTTCTTAGCGTTCGCCAGCCTTAAACTCCAGCAAAAGGTTCTGATCATTCATTCATTTTGCGACTTTTAAGTCTTGTTTCAGAAATTGAGTTTTGTGTGCACATCTGATTCACAGATCTTACTCATCTGTATGCAGACTGTTAGTTCCTAGAATCTCAGGCACCCCCAGTTCAAAGGAAACTTCCTTAATTAGTCACCCTGTATGACATGCTTGTGGGGGAGGGGGGAATAGCAGTGTGTCTCCCCCCCCCCCCCAAGAACCCTCATGGGGAGAAATAAGGCAAATTTTGCTACATTTTAAAAATTCAAGAAAATATATTTTAAAGTTATTTTATATAAATATATATATAAGAAAAAGACACTTTTGTGTGTGTTAAACATTGGTGACACATGGAGCATAGAATGCTGGATTTTTATTGGACCTCTGTGGGTGATGTCATCAACATCATACTAGCCACCTTTATTTTCCAGAACAATTCCTTGTACTTATTGTGAGCTGGCTTCCCCTGGGAGGTTATTTTGAAGGAAAAACTCAGTGCGGGTTTGAACTCAAGACCTTAAAGCTAGTAGGCAAGCATCCAGCTGCAATGCTACCACAGATTCTTTATCTGATATATTTTGTAGTTAGATTTCTGAAAGACAAATACACATCCCACACTTAGAGTAATTAGCTCATTATGACAACCAATAAATAAAGCAAACAAATGCATTATGATAAACAATTCAAATTAATCGAGCTCTGTTAAGTAAAGAAACTATAATACTGCAACAGCCTCAGCACTTCAACCTGCTTTGTTTGCTAGACTAAGGAAATTTGTATTTGATGCCAAACTGGGTCAGGATCTCTTGCATAATGTAGTGAATGGTTTCTATGTCTTCGTGGGGGACGTAAGGGCTTTCTTTCAAACCTGCAATTGAAATAAACTACTTTCATGACACAATGCACACGAAGATCTGTGGTTAAGTATAAGTCATGTCTCTTAGAACCAGTCTGGCGGTGGTTAAGTATAAGTCATGTCTCTTAGAATCAGTCTGGTGGTGGTCAAGTATAAGTCATGTCTCTTAGAACCAGTCTGGTGGTGGTTAAGTATAAGTCATGTCTCTTAGAACCAGTCTGGCGGTGGTTAAGTATAAGTCATGTCTCTTAGAATCAGTCTGGTGGTGGTCAAGTATAAGTCATGTCTCTTAGAACCAGTCTGGTGGTGGTTAAGTATAAGTCATGTCTCTTAGAACCAGTCTGGTGGTGGTTAAGTATAAGTCATGTCTCTTAGAACCAGTCTGGTGGTGGTTATGTATAATTCATGTCTCTTAGAACCAGTCTGGTGGTGGTTAAGTATAAGTCATGTCTCTTAGAACCAGTCTGGTTGTGGGTGATAATGACCACACACACAAATGTAGAACAGAGAGGATTACTGCCATGCTCACCTCTCTAATTTCCTGGATACTGGATCAAAGTTGCCTAACCTCGTTCAATACCAACCTTAAGAGGCTGAGTGCACTCCGCACTGCCATGGTGTGAACCTGAACCCCCTGTCTTGGAAAACATGCAGACTAATCACTCTGCCACCACTGACCCCTGTCCAAGTTAATTTTACCAACTTCTGTTCTAGACTGGTGTTCTAGACTTCTGTTCTAGACTGGTGTTCTAGACTTCTATTCTAGACGTGTTCTAGACTGGTGTTCTAGACTTCTATTCTAGACGTGTTCTAGACTGGTGTTCTAGACTTCTATTCTAGACGTGTTCTAGACTGGTGTTCTAGACTTCTATTCTAGACGTGTTCTAGACTGGTGTTCTAGACTTCTATTCTAGACGTGTTCTAGACTGGTGTTCTAGACTTCTATTCTAGACGTGTTCTAGACTGGTGTTCTAGACTTCTATTCTAGACGTGTTCTAGACTGGTGTTCTAGACTTCTCTTCTAGACTGGTGTATGACAGCCTCCTCTATCTCGGTAAAGGACCTTTCTGCATATCAGGCATACACTGTGCTAACCCATATGTTTTTACACTAATCAGGTTCAAGTGGGTGGATGATAACATTCAGAGATGGAAGAAATGCAGTCTGAAAGAAAGTACAATCAATCAAGAGGACATAAAGACAATGCTGGAGGTTCACTGCAGCCAGCATTCACATGACTGACTGACTGCTACAGAATACACTGCCTCCAAAATCTCTTCCTTGCCTCTCAGGCATGGTGCACTCCAACTGTGAAGGACACATCCCTAATTCTTCTCCTTCTTTTTCTGCCTTTCTATCCCCCAATGGAGCATAGGCCCTCAACCAACTCACGCCAAATCGTTCTATCCTTCGCCATTGTATGAAGCTCTCCCCATGTCTTCATGGACCAAGAGGTTAGGAAAAGACGCTGGCGTTGGATAAGACACACACTGAGAAAACAGGAGAACAGCATAACTAGAATGTCTTTGCATTGGAACCCACAGGGGCATAGGAATAAAGGAAGGCCAAAAAACACATGGAGAAGAGAGCTGGAGAATGAGGTTAGAAAGATGGGGAGGACATGGGGAGAGCTCCATGCAATGGCAAAGAATAGAATGACTTGGCGTGAGTTGGTTGAGGGCCTATGCTCCATTGGGGGATAGAAAAGCAGAAGAAGAAGAGAAAAAACACATGGCGATGAAAACAAGAGAGTGCAGTTATAAAGATAGGGAGCACAGGAGTGAGCTGATGCAATAGTAAAGAACAAAGCCTGATCTGTTTGAGGGCTTATTCTCCATTGAGAGATACCGGGCAGAAAAGTGAAACAGGTTCCTTGGCATATAATTACATTAATTCTGCAGCTACTGAAGTCAATTTCTCAGTTTATCTTTTACATAAAGGGATCAATAAAAACCGTACCAGAAGACAAACATTAACAGTATATAGTTAGGTTAATTCAGTTTTAGGTCTTTAACAGAAAAAAAAAAATTTAAAAAAAAAAGAAGAAAAAGTTTCCCCTTTTATCTGTCTAAATTCAATTCCAATATGGAGGTGTTAATATGAAAGCCTCACCTTTGAGAAGACAGTCACGAACACCCTGAGCTTCATATGCAAATCCTTGTGAGTTTGTAAATATAAAGCTCTTCTGTTCAAGAAAAATATATCAAGAAAAGATATAAAATCGAATGAAAAGTGTATTAGCAAGCTTCACAATATAACAAATACAAACAAAATGTGAACGTTGCGGCTTTGGAAAAAAATTAGTGTTATGGAGGTAATAGTCAAGGTTTCAATTTCACTGCACATGTGTCACCTCATAATTGTTTATTTTCTGTGCCAGTGAAAATCACATGAAATGTCCCTGGCACCACCCGGAAGTATGCACACACAGTAACTGTATAAGGCTGCTGTTAGAGATGCCAAAACCAAGTTGCCACCAGAACTGCAAATTTTCATTAATGGAAAGAAGCAGTCAGCTACGATTAGGTAGCCGTACACAAACAAAATTACTGTGTAAGGTTTATACCCAGAAATAAAGTATTCCACATGAAATACACAGCTCATAGTGTCACACAAAGCAGTCACTCAGTAGACTGTGTGATTGGGGCATGTACTGAATGAGTGAATAAATGAGGTATTGAATCACTGCAATCGGGACATGCTCATATGTGCTCCGTCACATTTCTCAGTAGCTAACAAGCAGCTCCCATACTGACAGAGCCAGCTGCAACCTGATAAAAAGTTTGCCTGTTTTTTCCCCTTTAGGTAGAAAATCATTCAGACCCCCTGCTCACTGTCAGCTGAATCATTCTCTCCAGATTTGGATGCTCTAGCTGTTCTGATGTACTGTTTACCTAATCCATGAAAGTCTTCACCATGTCCACTTTATCGTAAAGTAGCTCTCCACTCAGAGGGTGGCAGCTGCTAATCTATTACCCTGCTCATTGCCCAATTCTAAAATGTCCTGGCAAAAATTCTTGCTTCTTATCTAAGTATTATCAAGTGATGTAAGCCATTCTGAGCTCAGACACCAGTTTTTATTTTGCGAACCATGCTCTGCAAGTCAAATATAATTACAACATATCTAGCTGTACTACTCTCCAGCCACTATAAAAGCTGCCAATACTGCTCCCACCTCTCTCTCATGCTAGATGCTGGGATGTTATATGAAGCGTGTTCACAGCCACTAATACCTAAAAAATTTTCCACAACTAAAATACATTAGCATAAAGTAATTACAAACAATATATATATATATATTTTTTTTTTGCGTTCAACGGCTGTGAATTCCGGCAGAAGGTCCCGGTTAATCGTCCGCTTGGACTTTTGGCTTTCACCCGGATCTGATTTTTGCGTGTACAACCGTTTTAATGTTCCCTGCCTCATGGGCAGCTGTACTCCGACTTCGAAGGAGGACGTCAGGCCTATTTCTAGGCTGACTGTGGCCATTGTTTTGTGCGGGTCCAGACGTTGCCTGATTTGTGTGGAGTCCACTCTGTCTCCTTCTCCATAGGTGTTAATTGCCCCCTGAGTACCCCTTTAGAAGACAGCCCCCTGTGGACACAGTTAGCCCTCATAGGGAAGGCAGGGTGCAGATCCTGGGCATTCCCCCGCCAAAAAAAAGGAGTGTTATGTATGGTATGCAGAGCCCGCACATGTCACCCTTATAGTTGCTTCTGGTTCTGGGCTCACCACAGAAATCCTCACCATCCTGAAAGTATGCACATGCCTGCTTTACCTCACAACCGTATCAGGCTTCCCGCTCAGCAAGAGGCTACTGCTAGAGATGCCAAAACCAGCAGTTGCCAGCAAAACCGTGAATTTTCATTTTTGTGACCACACAAATAGGTACATTCTTTTTTCTTACGCACGTTAAAATTCTTTGAAGGTTTATAGCCAGAAATAATTATTACATCATGAAAATCACAGCTCATAGCGTTATCAGTTTGGTCCTCACATTCTGTGCGAGTGGGGTCTTTGGGTAAGTGGACAAATGAAGTCTTTTTTCATTCAGTACAATATTGTGGTGGTCAGATTTCTGAGCTCACTCGTGCTGCCGTACTGACAGAGCCATCTAGTTTTGTCGGACATTTAGGCTTAGCTACCATTCAGGCTGTTGCTGTTTTGGTGTACCTCAAGCGCGGTGACGACGAGACTGAGGGTTCTAGCAGATGATGTACAGTGAACAATGTTCTCTTCACTCCGCATTCTTTTAACCAAGGGTTGTGATTTTTAGCTGAACGTTTGGCAAGCATACTCATGTTCTAATGAGTTTGCTGATAACCTTTTTCACCCAATGTTTGGGGGCGGGCTGATAAGAGCCACAAGGACACATCAAGTGGGGGCTGCCAAACTCCGAGATCCCCTGACAGCTCTGTTAATGCTATTTTGAGACCATTATCCGTGGCGCACGACGTGGAATTACACTGCAAGGGTCTTGCGTGAAGTCCCGTCCAACCACTAGAACAGTGAAGGACTGGCGCCCGAGTGACGTATGGAATATCTCCTTATACACATCATGTTGGACTTAACTTCCCCTCACGCCTGTGACATAAATCACTGCGCCACCAAACAATATATGTAACCATCTATGAACCCTCATACACGTCAAAGGGGTTTGAGCCCAGCACACCTGGATTGTGAAGCATGTTCACAACCACTGAGAAATACCCAAAGGCAATCATGAACCTTCTCTCCCTCAAGAGGGTTTTTACCCTCTATTTTCTATGTGGAAGGAACCCTCACCTTCCAAAGTTTTTTTAAAAAAATCTAGATTTCTACCCCCAACACCCTTGGTCCAAAGTAACTATCACTCTATGAAGGACTTCCTTTGCTGGTTAACACTGTGATCCACTCCTCACCCTGCAGTATCCTGAATACTGCACACATTTCTGATTGTGAATTTTGTTTATGGCGTCCGAGAGCATCCTCTCTTCATTCTGTGCCCCTTAGCATCATCCAGCACTTAATGCAGAAAGTGTTTCCTGCCCTCTGCCATTTTAAGGTACATTTCCCCCCGTGCTACCTGTATCTTTTTTATACAAATAGCAAAGCATGCGCCGCATGCATGCAATTTGTGTCTTCCTTGTACAACCCAGAATGACTTGCACAACTTCATTTTGCATGCATTACAGTTTCTCTAGTCGTCTGTGAGATAATGTGAGCAGTCCCAGGTGATACTCCATCACTGACAAATAATTAGCTGCATCTATAGTATGTCCACCCTCATATGCCTGATGCACCACTGGTGTGTAAAGAGATCTTTAATAGTATGTACAGAAATCTGTGTTCCATATCCGCTGATGCCATAACTTTTAAGACCCTTTCTGGTCTTTTAACATCACCACTTCAACACAGTATCTGAAAGACAGGAAGCTGTCAAGTTATTCCAAAATACTTGAGTGAATAATATCTTTTTTGATCTTACTGCCATTCACTGTGATGTTGGGGACCTTGTCTCTAACAATGACATTATTTAATAAACACTGCAGTGCTGCTGCTTCATCTGGGCTGACAACGAAAATCTGTGCCCTCACACCATTCATCCACATTATTCACCATGATCTGCAGCTCTTTAGATATTTCAGTTCTGTTTTAAACCAGGACATCGTCATCAAACTTTTAAATTCTCCCAATTCACACTGCCTCTACTACTTGTGGGTAGATTACAAAGCACTGGCTAAATGGTGGATAACTGTGGCAGTGCCACTGCAATATAACAGGGTTCACAGACCCAAGAGCCCAAATGCAAACTGACTTTCATATCCATAAGGGTACACACCATATGAGGTAAATACAAGGTCTGACAATTAAGTAATTAGACTGATTTTATTATGGCTAAGATGAAAAAAAAAATGCTATCTATGAATCACAGCATGGAATCCAATGAGACAACCTTTGTCTATGATCTGGCAACTTCTCATTGCTGCCCGATAAGCAGACAACAAACAAGCTCCCATTTTGTTAACATAGTCAGAGGTACATTGTTACATAATCAGCAAGGAGCAGAAAAGCTAACATCAAATTCTGTTTAAAACTCAGAAAAAGGGCGATTGTAACTTGAATTAATGCGACAAGTTTATAAGATTATTGTTTATCTCGTGCACAGATTTTCAGCTGGTATTCATGATTCAAAAGTGGAGTGGAAATGATTACTAATGCAACTAGACATGGATGCCTGAGAACAGATACAAGAAGATTGCTGTTCGACTGTGAGGATGATGGTAGATAAATTGGTGTTAATACAGAGACTATTAGTAAAATTTTAGTGGAAGATTTAGGTAAGAAAAAATTTGCTTGCCGGTTTGTATTTAACATTTGGCAGTTCGTTTCTTCTTCATGACAATGCACCGCTCAAAGCGCGGTAGTTGTACAGGAATTTTTGGCCCCAAAACAAGTGTGTATTCTTAATCATCCACCCTAGTTCCCCGGATTGGTCTCCCTGTGACTATTTTCTATTCCCAAAATTAAAGTTGCCATTGAAAGATGCTTCTTTGATGATGATGATGACACCCAAAGGGCCGTAACATTGACTTTAAGGGCCATAACAACAGAAAAACTACAGGTCATTCCAGTGTTTGTCAGATCGTGCCACCTGCTGTATCAATGCTCTAGAGAATTATTTTGGGAGAAAAAAAAAGACAGGTTAAATCTTCAACTGTTGGTTTTTAAAATTGTTATTGAATTAGTCTCATTACCCAATTGTCGGACCTTGTATGTCAGCAAACCTTGTTCAGAAACAAATAGCACTTAAAGGTTTTAATGCATCACTAGCTACTTCATCATTCTGGATGGTTGTATTTTGGTTGCTATAACTTCCTGTCCTTTTTAGGATGCAATTTTTCGTTATTGGGAGCCGTACTCTGGCTCTTGCCAGGGGCTGCAATATAGCCTGGCCATAAGGCCTAGAGGCTGAAAGTGGTTTCTGGGACCTCTCCACGGTGATCCTCACCCACATAGCGGCACATTGTGTCATCGGGTGTTTATCACTTGTGTGATGTCCTGGTAGGGTACAAAGTCAGTCAGTCTGGATGGTTGCCACTGTTTATGAAGAAGTGCATAAGCAAATGTGTATTTTTTGGAAATGTGGTCTGGGTGGTAGCATCACAGGAAGAATTAATATGTACATATTTTTTATATCAATTGATGAGGACTGAGCACACTTAGATTTGTCCATAGTGCATCAGTGTTGTTTATTTCTCATAATAAGTTAGGTGTGAGCTAGGCTGAAAAATTCATAATAACTGTCATGAATGAGACTGAATAGCACATTGTTTGAGACAATTCCTACCTCATCCTCTACCTTCGGTAATTCAAAATATTTGACACCATTGTCTGGAAGCACCACCCTGTTTGGGCACCAGAAAAGGTCAGGTATCTGAAAATAAATGAATGATACAGAGATATTTCATATAACATATATACACCATCTCCTGGGGAGAAAAAAAAAAGCAGCTTTATTGCTGTGTAAACATTAGCAAGAAATATATTATTAACAGGAGTAATCTTGAACCACCAGGTACCCCCCACTGGAGCACAGCCTCTCAGACAACTAGCCCTCTCTAGTCCCTCTCTGCGGAATGACTTGCTGCCTGCAGTGAGCACTGTACAAAGAATAAACCCGGTAGCTTCCCCCAGGATCTCCATAAAAACTGCACTTGTGAACCAAATGACACCATCCATGAAATGAACCCACAGCGTGAGGCAGACAACTTCGCCAATTAGTCACGGAGACTCCCACTATCTTTAGTTGTAAGAGTGTTGAGACTCAACACATCTTTTAACTACTGAAGCTAAAAAATTTCTAACTTCAGTGCTACTTTAACCAGTGATTATGTTTGTTAAACAATGATCTCAGCAATACTAACCACAATATTGCCTTTGTTTCCTCTAATTGAAAATGAGTTAGCTCCAAAAGCTGCTTCGATGGAATATGTCAGTGAAGCAAACTTGTCATTAGGGTACCTCAAGATTATTGTTCCAGTTTTGTCGACACCTTGAAGAGATAATGAAGCATGTGAGTTTCAATAAGTAGTCAATTAAACGTTTTTAACAAAACCTATTTAAATTTACTTATATGTTGTATTAGTAAAGTAAAGTAAAGTTTTTTAATTTATATGGGCAGAGCGTCCCAGCATAACAACCATCACATCTGTGGGTAATGTGGTCAGATTACTGGTAAAGGACAGCCCATCCTGGTACCCATTTTAGGCTGGGTCGACCTGCGAAAAAAAAAATCCACGCAGGTTTCGATCGCGGTATGCTGGCTTACGAGTCGGACTCGCAACGCCTTAGCCACGGACGCCGCTATGTTGTATTAGTACCATTTTATTAATATATAAAGATAAAAACATGAAATATGACAGAACTGGTAAATAATTATTTAAAAAAAATGTCTCCTTTACAAATTGTATCTTTTTAAGTAAAAGTAGCTGTATACTGTAGAAGACATTGCAAACCAACCCATTTTTTGGGCTGCTGGAGGTTTTACTAGGCATGTTACATTAAGTAGTTTGTCACTGCTTTCTGAAAGGCTGACCATCTTTATCATTGTTCAAAGAGTTACATTTCATTTTCAACATTAATTTTTGAATAACTTGTATTATATCTAAAAATCACTTCAGATCATGATCTGACTCATTTGTATGCAGACTGTTGGTTCCTTGCCTCTCAGGCAGATGCACTCCAACGTTGAAGGAAGCTCCAAATTAGTAGACTCTTATGACATGCTTATGGGCAGGCAGTGGGTCTATTCTTTTTTTCCCCTTTAATAGGGCCCTGGAACCCACAAAGGGAAGAGTCTGTTCAACAAATCAAACCAGTTTGGAAAAAATCCCTTAAAATTATATCTAATGTAATGTTATCAGGATCAATGTCACTGCATACTGGACATTCCGCTGCATTTTCAGTTCTCCAGTAAGCAGCTATCCCCAAATACCTCTCAATGAATTCATGAAGAGTTGGTTGCGAATCTGATACAATGACAAAATGTGTGGCTGAAATTTTTTCCACCCATTGGAGCCCCATAGTTACCACCTCAACCTCCATTCGCATGCTGGATGTGGTAATGCTGTATGCCAAGCTCTCCTCCATCATCCTTCTCCCCAGTGCTTTCGTGACAAAGTCACATCTACTTTTCTGCCCCTGGCCCCTGACCCATCAGTGTGTATAGCCACACCTCTAGGTCTTGAGTTGACCTCTATTAGCTGTTAAACTACTGCATCTGCACGTCCCGCGGCCCATTCCCTGCATTCTCATCCAAAGGTAATTACCACATTGTACAGTTCTTCTCTGCTTTTTGGTAATATCAGAGATCTTTCAGTAAAATAAATTTCAGAGATCTATCAGTACCACCAGCCGAATCTTGTACTGTGTGACTATATAAGCTCTGTCCGTGTCCCAGTTTGTCTTCACTATCTGTATTTACCACTGCGAGGTGGGGATTGAGGATTTAGGGCTGAACAGACTGAACAGGTTAGGATTTCACTTTTACCCTGACAGAAAGAATCCAGTACCATACTAAGAATTTGAACCTGGACCTCAGAAATGACAGCCTGGCCAGCTGCTCCTCTTTTCGTCTACTGGTGCATTATTTGGCATATGGTAAACATGTACATTATGATTGGATGGATATATCCAGGTCAGTGATTTAAAGCCTCCTAAATTCTAATCATTCAGGAGAAGCTGTAATTGTTACAAATGTAAGTGTTACAAATGTTTCACATTTGCCTCAGATGCATAGTTCAGTAAATACTGAAAAATGGACTGAAAAAGGGGAACAGAATTAACTACGCAATTAAATGATGGACACTACTGCCAAAATGTATAGCCAGTGAGTGTAAAACTAGAATGTGCTGATTTTCTTCAAATTTTAAGTAATATTTGTTTCAAATCTTCTGAAATCAGGTACTATTTTCTAATATGACAAATAGCAACCATACCACTGTCTGTTTTGCTGCATTCCGCTATGATCTTCTCTGGTTTCCCCTTGAAAATGAGATTGGCAGCCTGCACAACATAGATGCCCAAATCTAGCAAGCCGCCACCACCCAAGTCGGGGTCATTGACTCTAGGGACCGAAGCTATGTCTACTGTAAATGTTGCCTGGATCATAATCACATCCCCGATTTCTCCAGATCTGACGTACTCCTGGATAAACTTGTACACTGGGAAGAATCTGCTCCAGATTGCCTGAAAACAAGTCAAAAATAATTATTAATCCTAGATGAGGCAGTAGGAGGTAGGTATGTTGTGTTACATTAGCTCTTATAAACTGTTTCATGCATATATGTGCTTCAGGTGCGTATTGTTACATGTGTTTGTTAGTATAAATTGTGTATATTATAGCTTTGTGGCATAAAGTTAAGTGGAAATCGTTTCATAATGCAATCCTCAATGTTTACCGAGCAGCCATTCACGCTATGCGCGTTTTGAGAAATTATTGTTTTTGTAGCTTTTTGAGCTTGACAATTAGGTCATTCTGTAACAGATGTTCTTGTTGCAAAATAGCAAACAGCCACTGAATTTGCAGAATTTGATCTCACAGTTAGGTAGAACTCTCAACCAGGATTATATCAGTAGGACAATAACATTAATGTCAGAAGATTTTTTTGGTTGCCTTTTTTTTTTTTTTTTGCACCAGTGTACAGCAACATGGTGATGATGTAAAACAAGATTATCCAACTCTTTTCATTCTTAAAATTTATACTTTATATTTGGTACAAAAACTCAATATTATGAGTTTATTTTAAACAGTTGTATAACTGTACAATTTTTTTAAATCTATATTGCTGTCATAAAATAAAAACAAATTTTTAGTTACCTTTTTTTGCACTATTCTGCAGACATATTATGATGAAAAGTAAAGGATCCTTTTCCATGCCTCTAGGCGTATTGGGCAGAGCTATACCTATATTTTATAGACCAATCAGCCCTTACGTGGTAGGCGATGTGGTAGGCATCACACAGGCCAATTATAATGATGTACAACAAGAGTACATATTTTTAAAAAATTTTATTAGATTGTTGTCCATTAAATTTTGTGCAAAAATGCCAAATAGTATGAGTCTATACTAAATACTTGTGTAGCTATGGCATTTTCGTTAGTCTATATTGCTGTCGGGAGTTGCCGTGGCTGAGCGCGTAGACGCTCGCCGCAGATCGGAAGGTCGTGGGTTCGCTCCCTGGCGGAGCCGGACTTTTTTCAAAAATGACCTTGCCCTTGGCTCCCAGGTTGACCCAGCCTTGAGTGGGTACCGGAAGCAGTCCCGGAAAAGTGAAGGCGGCCGGCGTGATACTGACCACATCACCCATCTTGTGCCGACTGGTCTATACAAATATAGGTCTAGCCCTATATGCCCTATACACCTTAAGGCATGGGAAAAGTGTCCTTTACTTTACTTTTGATTATATTGCTGTCAGAAAAAGAAAAAAAAACAGGTTTTCTCTTCAGTTGCCTTTTTTTGCACCAATGTGACAGCCACATGATGATGATGTCAAACAAGATTATGCAGTTTTATTCTAGAAATCTGTTCTCCATTAAATCTGGTGCACAAAATACAAAATATTATGAGTTTATGACAAATAGATGTAAAAAGCTGCGCCAGTGGTATCTGGAAAATTGCAAGGGTTAATGGGCTTGGTAGTCAGTGGGTTAATGGTCAACAGCACTAAACAAAAAAAAGTCTACTGGTGTGCCCCTAAACTTTCATTTCCAAGACTTTCTATTGACACTGAAACTTTAGAACACTAGAAGCTGCTATAACTAATCATCACTATCATTAAGTACCTTGCCAGCTGGCTTGGATGATCATACCCACTCCACAACCTGCCATTTCCAACAGCATGCATCAGCTCATGTACTGACCCTTCTCCATACCATGAGAAAAGGCTGTCCAGAATCTTCTTACATTTCCTTTCCACAAATATTTTCCATGGTCACATTTTCCAGTTTCTTTCTACTCCTATTGTGACCACAAATAATGACAGCCTCTCATTCTGTTTTTGTGATAAGGTGTTTTCAGGCTCTTGTCTCTTTCAAAGCCTCTGGATTACTTATTCTGGCTGAATTTTAAGCATTCTGTAAAACCACATCTCTGAGACCTCAGCAAATTTTTTACATTGTTTACTAATTGTACAGGATTCGCTTCCACAAATAAAAAATAGCTATTTATAGCATTCAAAGCTGTTTTTCTAAGTTCCCATGACATTAGTCTATTGCAAAAGATATTGTTTATTTTCTCTCCTTTTCTGTTTTTTTTACCTCAGTAATACAACTTTCATCTGACATTATCAATGTGCCTAGATACCCAAACTTCTGTATTTGTCCTAAGATAATGCTAATGACTTTAGATGTACATTTAGGCACAATACTTGTCTTTGATACAAATATTACTTCAGACTTCACATTATTCAAGCTGGGCATTTTTAAAAACTTTCTACAACTACAATTCCTGCAGTTCTTTCTGACTTATCACTACAGTTAAAAACAACTCTAAATTCTGAAGATAGTCATGTTCAATTTCTCATATCAATGAGTCACATATTGCAGTATTCCTGTTACCCACCTCTACAAAGAGGACTCCCTTCTCTCGAGCTGCTCTGAGCACTTTCTGGCATCCTTCAAGAGTCAATGACATGGGCTTCTCACAAAGAACACTCTTACCAGCATTGATGAAAAGTAGACTGTTTTCAACATGGTTGATGTGAATAGTGCCAATATACACTACATCTGTGAAAAAGAATAAGAGGTGGGAACAGTCAACTAATTGTTATTCTTGTTTTTACTTGCCACTCAAATTAATCAAATGTATTTTATTCTATTAACTCTTTGAGTCCCAAGGAACACATAATACGTTCATAGGTTCCTACCTAGAAGCCCAATGAACACAAGATGCGCCGATTGTATGTCTCTCTTTACTACCCTTTGGGCCTGTGATGCTATACCCCCGGGACTCAAAGAGTTAATTTCAGATTATTTCGTTTGTCTTTGCGGGATTTTGCATTCAATTTGTGGCTGTCAACTTGTGATTTTATATTTACTGCAGCCAAAGCAACTGAAAGTTTATGCTCCATTGGAGGATAAAGGTCAGAGGAAAGAAGAAGATATGGAACTAATCTTGATGTATGGAACTGAATCACGTACAGTTAGCACTTTAGTTATATTATATGGAAGCTGCAGCGTTGTAGTTTTATAGATGAAAGATTAGAAAATCATGGACAAATCAGATAAAAAGCAAACTAAAATTTCTTGTAAAAGATTGATTTACAAGATCTGGTTACCTGCATCAGAAGAAGTGAATTCACATTTCCTAGGCTGATCAAAAAAGGAGAAAACTAAAGTAACCTGTGACAAGAAAGTAAGAGGGGAAAAGCAGACAGAGGATACCAAGAGAGAAGATGTTAGACACTTTTAATAATGGTATGGAGGAACCTCAGTATCAAAAAATGATTTACAGTACATATGATGAAAGGCTGTAATAATATATGATAACTAATGTGACGAATGGACTTTAGGAAGTCAAATTAAAAGGGAGGAGAAAAATAGAGGGAAATGGAGGGTAAGATGGAGAGAGGAAGGGTGAGATCTTCCCTCCCTTCCTAAATTTAATATGTAAAGAGTTAATGAACAGCTAAAATTGTATGTTACTGCTGCTAACCCTAGTGACCTTGAAACTGTTATCAGCTTTAGGCACTTTACATGATAATGTAACTTATTTTTAAAGTGTTATCGCAAGTCGCACAAGCTGTACTTTCTGAACTAACAGAAGCTTAAAATGCTGTTATCACAGTGATATAACAGTTGAAGATAGTACTACAGAATGTAACTCATAAACAATGAAGACATTAATGTTAATTACTGCTGTCTGTTGACTCTGAAAGAATTTCCTTCATCACATCACAAGTACAGTTTTTAAGGAAAAACATAATTGACAAACAAGAAACATTTTTTTTAAAACGTAGAAACAGCTGACCTTTAAAGTACAACAATATATGACAACCTACAAGAGTGAGACAAATCGTGCAGGCACTTAATGTAGAGAATACTGCTGTTCTTTTAGAGTTTAACTACAGATTAAAACTTGTGAAAGCACATGTTTTATACAAAGGCATACTGAGGGTGTTGTGTTATGTCACATTTTTCCATATCTGACTAGCACACAAAGAGTAACAAGTAAGCTGATGCTTTTTTTTTTAGTTCAACCCATCTCCTGGGGTTCTCAGATTTAAAAATAAGTCAAATATTATGGTGGAGAGGGGGGGGGGGTGTGTTTTAGTGTTAGTGAGTGTTCATTTCACACCCCTACACTATTGAACTTTCCAAGGAACTACCCACAAAATCTTAGAGTCCCTGAGATGGGGTGAATTAAACAAAAATAACTAAGTTTTTCCTTGCCAGGATAGATCCTTCTATCTATTATCTATTACTAGCTAGATAATGACTCTTACTGACATCTGCTCAGAGGATACCGAATCTCACATTGATCACTCAACAGGGCATAGGATCTCAAACAACCCATAACAAACTTGTACCTTTTGTTATGTCCTTCAATGCCCTACCCATATTATTTTGCACGTGTCTTGAAATATTTTTCCTTTTTTTTTCCCAACCTAATTTTACAGTGGTGGTCACATGTTCAAGTCCGCCTAGTAAATAATTGATTTTTGCATAATGTTATGGAGTGCAGCATCAAGAGCTTTATTTTAGAGAGAAGATGATGGCTGCAATGATTGACTTTAGTGGGTTCTAAAATGGCACACTGGATGAAAATGTTATGTAACAGTGTGGGCAAAATAAAGTATTTACTTAGTGGACTTCAACTTTTGGCCGTCACTGTATATCTCTCTATTCTTTTGCTTTGTTGGTCCCAGAAGGAACTTACTCAAGTGTGTCCTATCTAGCAGCAGTGTTTTTTAATCTGGATTTGCTGGAATTTATTTAGTTCCTCAGTGTAGAGCTGTCTTTACCACTGCATGGCCTGAGAATATCCTTGTTTCCTCTGTGTTTAGTATTTCAGTTCCCAAGACAAGTTTAATTTATGTTCATGTCTTGTACGTCAGTATTTGTTTTTCTTGATCCACAGAATTCTAAGAACTTTTCTGTAACATTCAAGTAAAAAGCTTCAGCTTTATTTTTAGTGCTAGCAAAATCTAAATTTGCTAGACTACAGTACTGTGCACACATATTTCCCCTCCTTCACATTTCCTATCTCAAAGAAGTTTCCAGCATCTACGGCCAGTACCAAGTTTGTCTGACATCAGGCTGTATCATCATCATCATGTGTCTTGCCAACTGGCATAGGAGCTCGTGCATCTCCACAGATCACGATCCCTGGTTGCCTAGAACAGCTCTCTTGATGATATCCCTCCATGCCATCGTTTCAGCACATCCAGCATCTTCTCTCTTGGTCGGTCTCTACCCCTTTTTCCACTGTTCTTTCCAGTTGTCACTATGTTCTCCAATGTTCTCTTCTCATTATGTGACCCAAGAACAGTGTTTGTCTATTTCTTATTGTTGTATATAGAGGTCTTCTTTCATAAGCCTCTTTGAAGCAATCGTTGTTAGTTACTCTGGTCGTCCAAGGTATTCGTAACATTCGTCTCAGAAACCAAATCTCGGCTCTCCTTTAAATAACGGTCGCTAGCTGGAAGGCGACGGCCGCTTAGTCGGAGTTCACTCCCCTGGCTGCAGTGCAATTACGGAGTGGAAAACAGGGAACGAAACAAAAGATATAGTTACCTGTCATCCTAGGGTTAGGCTTAGGGTTTGGGGTAGGTTTAGGGGTAGGGTTAGGGTTAGGGTTTGGAGTAGGGTTAGGGGTAGGGTTAGGGTTTGGGGTAGGGTTAGGGTGACACATCACGGAAACGACGGAAGCTTATCGCTCATTATGACATACAGATCCGCAGGTCTCACATCTATGGTCACTAAGTCTTGCGTCGGAAGAACGCGGTCGCTAATTTGAGTCGCAGCGCATGGTCTACGAGAGTCTTGTGTTGCAAGACCGCAGTCGCTACTGTCAGTCGCAGCTCGTCGTCTAGCTCTAGCAGGCATGTCGACCACACTTAGTTTTTTGATTCGTGACTTGTCCACTCCGTATTTGCACTGCAGCCAGGGGAGTGAACTCCGACTAAGCGGCCGTCGCCTTCCAGCTAGCGACTGTTATTTAAAGGAGAGCCCAAATCTCTGTTGCCTCCAAATTCTTCTTAATTTGTTCAGTGTTCCTCCTTGGGCAACAAAATTTGAACTTTTGCTAGTTAGCTAGTCTGCTATTTGAGACAAACCCATAAGTTTGTGTACATATACATCCCACACCCCACCCGAACACTATTCATCTTAGAACATGTATACATTACCAACATCTGGAAGATTGGCTAAATCTTCATAAGAGGCAAAACTCTTTGGAATGTCAAACTTGGATGCAAAATTTGCAGCGCTATCCTTGTCCCGAGCGGCCACTGCAACTATCTGTTAAAAAAAAAAAATTGCTGGATTTGACTGAAAGACCTTCTTCCTCTTACTTAAAAGGCTGATTAGTAGTCTAGTTTCCTACTTTTCTGTGTGAGTCACAAAAGATTATATGAAACCTGTTGAACGTATGTATGATATGATATTGAATATTGCAGTGCCTTTTGTGAATGAACAAATAAGGAAATCAAAGCAATGTTTTCCAGTTGTAAATCTGAACCACGAAAGGACAAACAAAGATTCGACAGTTTATTGCCTGGCACATTTTGCTGCATTTCTTTATTTATCTGTACACTTGTTAAATTTATAAATGTTATTTAAATATTTACAACAACACTAACTTGAACTAAAGACAAGACATGACTTGTTGCCAACGTGTTAAGATTTCGCGTATTTTTTTTTTTTTAACTCAATAAACAACACTTACTTGGTGATCTGTTTTTGGCAGAGAACTAAGCGCTAAGCAAAAATCATGCGAAATTTTGCCGGCACCACAAATTGCCCACCGGGTAGCCATTCCGAATGCTGAAAATGCCGAAAGCCTAGCCGAACCTGTGTCCGCCTGGTAGTCCCTGAAAACTAAACTCTCAGCAGACGACTGAAGTTCGGGGCCAAAGTTCGTGATTTATGTGCACTGTGTGAAACACAGAACATATTAGTAACATGACGCGTAAAATTCGTCAAACTGCGTTACTTTCTGGTTTATAAGGAGACACTTGTTAAAAATAATAAATTATTTGTTTTTTTGAAGCCCCACCCTGGCTTTTGCCAAGGGCCGCAATATAGGCAGGCCATAAATATGGCCAATTGTCTGAACGCGGTTTCTGGGACCTCTCCACGATGATCCTCGTCCGCATGGTGGCACTTTGTGTCATCGGGTGTTTGTCGCTTGTGTAATATCCTAGTGGGTTAGGAAAGTCAGTCAGTCAGTCAAAAATAATAAAATTAGTATATGTTTTGGGTAACTTATGTTTAGAATGCTTCAATATTTTACTTGTCTCTTTATTTTGAATATATATTTTTAATGCTACTTGTAGTAAAATTAAAAGCTACATTAAAAGACTGGCTCTGTACCAGACTGCATATGAGACTTTTTACAGTAGAACATCTGAGAGGAAGACCAAGAAAGAGAGAGATAAATAGTGGAGATGAAATCTGCAAAAAGTTTAACAAATCCATCACTTAAGCCATCCGAGAAGCGCAAGACAAATTCAGAAAACCACGACACTGGGTTACAACCTGGTAACAGGGAGACGACAAAAGAAGAAGAAGAAGACTTTACACCACCAAAGTTACTACTCTCCGTCCCGATGTGGGACACTTTTCGGGTTTTTTATAAGCCCCATCCTGGCTGTTGTCAAGGGTCTTAATATAACCTAACGGTTGAAAGTGGTTTCTGGGACATCTCCACGGGTGATCCTCATCCAAATGGTGGAACTTTGTGTCACGGAGTGTTTATCGCTCTGTGTGATGTCCTAGTGAGGTAAAAAGTCAGTCATACCACCAAGGAAATCACCATTTTGAGCATGCTTTTTCTTATAGCAACATACGCAAACAGCATCATGTCTCGGTTAGTAGTCAAATTCACCTTTCTCTACGTGGGAGGCAATTTTGTTTTTTTTTAAATATATATTAAAACCCCACACTAGCTGTCGTCGAAGGCCCTAAATATAACCTACGGGTTGAACGGAGGGTTTCTGGGATTTGCGCTCGGGTGATTCTCATTCGAATGGTGACACTTTGTGGCAGCGGTTGTTTATCGCTCGCCCTGCGGTCCTGGTGAGGTTGAATGTCAGCAGTCAAATACAGTTTAGTCGTTTACTTACGAATATGTAGGTTTTTGCAGGCCGTAGTGGGATTTAACATTAAATGGATTCGACAGGATGCCAGAGACTCTTTATCAACATTCCGCTACCGCGGAATTAAGCAATCATGAAGAATGGGGATAACAAATAAACAAACTGTTCCCGCCACATCATCGAGAATTCTCCAATAAGTGAAGTCATACTCTTTATCTGCGAACCATCGAGAGCTTGACAAGCATACAGACGAACATGTCATGTACTAGTTAAGCCAGACAGAAACCCTAGGTGCAGTGTGACTTCCCGATAGACACGAATGGTGCTGGGCCCGCTAGCTTGTGGACGCGTCCTTATCCCTATCAAGATCACACACAGAGAACCCATCGTGGCTAATCAAAGGCGGAAAAGGGAACTCCTATAACTTCTGATGTCCGACAGGCAATGTTTGGACCACGACCTCCTGGAGCCCGGCCGTGGTTTGGACGAACCAGGACTTGGATAGACTCCATGACTGCCCCCCCCCCCCCACCGAAGTCGGGCATGTCGGCCTGAATGGCGTGGGCGCCCAGTAATGAAAACTTGCATCAACACAAACTATGGTTAATGAGTATGCTTAGATTACCCAAACCGCTATGGGGCTGTTTCTGTGGACTACTGCCAGGTGGGAACAGCGCCGGGGTCCATCGGAGACTACTGCCGGCAGCGCTGCACATCAGAGTACTAATGCACTAAAGATGGTGCACTCTAATGCAGGAGTCATAAAAAATGCCCAACCAGGAACACAAACTATGGTTAATGAGTATGCTTAGATTACCCAAACCGCTATGGGGCTGTTTCTGTGGACTACTGCCAGGTGGGAACAGCGCCGGGGTCCATCGGAGACTACTGCCGGCAGCGCTGCACATCAGAGTACTAATGCACTAAAGATGGTGCACTCTAATGCAGGAGTCATAAAAAATGCCCAACCAGGTGGCTCCCTTAAGTTTTCCTAAAATGCACTCAATTTCTTAGGGAGTTTGTTCTTTATATCTTGATTGTTATCTAGCTTTGTATTGGTTTTCTTCAGTTCTGCGTTTACCTCTTTTTCTCTTGCTCTTGAAATGGAGATTTTGTTGTCCTATGCAAAGTTGTTGGCCAGCAGGTTTGCTGCTTGTCTGTCAACAAAGTTTTCCCCACCATCTTTAAAGGCTGTGTTGGCATGGCTGATATTTTGCTTTTCATTTAAACTTTACAAGATGCTATAGTTTTATAATGTCTTTGTACATGTTGACAGTTGCAGTTTTTTTCCTAGCCATCTTTATATAAAGCATTTTAAAAAGATTTGGCCTATGGGCTGCCAGTTGAACAGCCCTGTTTTAGGTCATGACTCCACAAGCAGGAGCAATGCAGTAATTCAATAAACTTAGAACGCATAGAATATTCTGAGAAAACAAGTTTATTTCACATAAAACATAGAAAAACAAAAGAAAACATGAAACACTCATGAATATTTGGATAGATAATTACTTGGACAGTTAGTAATACTAGCTAGCAGAGATCTATATACTATGTTAATAGTTCTGACTATGCTATTTTGTGTACATTTATATGAGCTTATATCAAGCTGCAATAGTCATTTTTAAAACATTCATTATCTGGGCAGAACATAGGAAATTAAATGGTGTAACAGAATGACTAATGTGGAGCTTTGAGAGAGAACTAAACAAAATCTAGTAAATAAGGAGGTGGAAAACAAAAAAGATGCTAGTGCTGGATAGTGCACATACTGAGAAAACCTGATAGCAATATAGCTAGAATGTTCTTGCATGGAAACCGACAAGGTCAAAGTAGGTAGATGAAAACATGGAAAAGAAAATCAGAAAGAGGTAAATAAGAAACAAGAGGCACAAGGTGCTATGCATGCAGCGGTAAGAGTAGGACATCTTGGTGTGAGCTGGTAAAGATCTGTGCTCCGTTAGGGTATCAAGGGTAGAAAAAAAAAACACAGAAGAAATACAGTGGTACTTAAGGTCATGAATGCCTCTAGTCATGAAGAAAAAAATGGCCTACGTACACAATTTCCCAAAAATTTTTGACTCAACCCATGAACAATGCCTCGGCTGATGAAAGCCCAAACATGGCTCTTATGGCATGTTTTCAGCCAATGAACAGCATCAGTTGTACTCAGATTTGCAAGATGTGAACAAGTGTTATTGACAGTGGTGTAAACAAGCCTAAATGTATTACAGTAAAAACAAAGAAGGAAATAATAACTAATGGTGAGAATGGTGTTTGTATTTCCAAACTTACCAAGCAGTACATTATAGCTAAATCTATGATCTGTACTATCTTAAAGAACATAGTTATACTAAGACAGTTGATGTGGCTAAAGATTTCAAGTGTTAGAAGCAGAAAAATTATTGTAGCCACTGAGCCAGGAATCAAACCACTTCCCAGGATTCAAAGAAGAGAAGAAGAAAAAAACCCCAGAATATCTCCATAGTTGCCAACATATATTGTGGTATGGGACTCTCCTTCGAAGGAGTGGTCTTCCATCTCCATTTCTACCATCTACTTCTATTAACTATCAACCATAAAGGTCAAGTTATGCTGTATATTTTATATTATATACTTTTGTCCCACATTAATGCATAAAAATTTTTTTTTTCAATTTTCTGGAGCAGGCAAATGGATTCATTAGATCTGCATTGGTTTCAATGGGGAAAAATTTGCTGCATGTGAATATTTCGGTTGGCAAATGAAATCACAGAAAAATATTAAGTTTGTGACTCGAGATAACTCTGTATTTCATAATTTTCTGCTTCTGCACTTAATGTGGATTTTTTCAAAATAGAATCTTACAATATTCAGTAGTTGAGATGACTTGCACATATGTACATAAAGGATGAGAACATGCGTTTTGATAGTGGTATTTAAATTATTAAAAATATAAAATCTCTTCAGACAAAATATGTCTGGTATTAGATAGTCAGTTCTAGATATGTAGTAAGATATAGGAGGCTTCATATCTTCAGAAGAAGACTCTGTCTCTCTCTCTCTCTCCCTTTCAATGAATTCTTCACCTCCTTTACCTTTTTATCACTCTCTAGAGCTGGTCCACCCAGGTTCTGACTCCTGGGTCTCTTTCTCTTGTTGTGCACTTGAATCCTGTGTCAACATAGAAACACAGGTTCATCGCTGATGATGCTTGCTTCATAATGGTCATTGCCAGGTAAGCTCACCCAAGAGCATCCTTGCCCTCAAGGTGAACTCTTGAGTGCTCTTTATCTCAGCACAGTTCCGACTGCCTCATTCTGGCAGGGAGTGGCATGGTTGTGAATACAATGTTGGAACCTTACATAACTAATGTGTGAATGACACAATAGATGCACCAAAGACATAATGAATAAATTGTAGGGTAAATAATTGACAGATATAAACAAACAGGAAGGTGTACCACAAACGTGGTCCATCAAATGTAAAGCAAACTGATAATTTCAGTAGTTTTTAAAAGAAAACATGATTCAGTAAAAAATATACTCTTTTCATTGTCTTCTTCTCCTTCCGTTATTCTTATAATGTCTACACAAGCAGTGCATTTTATTTACGTGTATGTTACAGTTGAGTTTGCTGAGACTGTCAAATAAATCAGGTGCCATCTTCACAATGCAGGCTGGCTGCAATGGATTTCTAACATGCTTCAAATCTTGTCTTGGTTGTACACTCTCTCAAACTGCTGTTTGTCATCTCTAGATGCTGTCCTCCCACTTGCAACGTTGTCTACCTCTTGTTCTCGACCTTTCCCTCCAATATGGTTTTTAAAAAGCACAGACTGCTAGCTTTTGTGTGGATATTTGTCTCTTGAAGCCAATGTGTATTCACCAACTGACAAAACATTTGGCAGTCCTGAAAGACACATGAGGTTTTTGTTCTGTCAGAGAACCTACAAAGTAGATGTACACATTCATGAGATGGCTGATTAGTCTGCGTGAGCATTCAGCTTGTGCTTTGTTTTGATATGGAACAGAATCTTTGTTTTCCTTGATCAAGGCACGAACGACGGCTCCCAGGATGCCGGGCCGTGCTCTGACTGACCCCACCCGGTTCGGGCTAACGATGCAATAACACAACGGTTGTCTCAAACTGGGTGCCGAGGCACCCCGAAGGCCGTGAGCGTATTCCAGGGTGTTTGCGGCAATAATCAAGAAAATTCGGCTATAATTGTGAAATTTTAAAGAAGGCATGTAGATACTTTTTTCTGTTCAAATTCAAGTTGTCTACCCTCGCCACTGTCGAACGCAGTTTATTTCTTGATTGAGAACCGCAGCGTTAACGCATAGTTAGCCCGACCCGGTGACCCCAGCAGCATGGCCCGTCAGCTGGAGCCGGTCGTGATCAAGGCCATAATAATTGAAATTGCCTGTCATGTTTTTCCCTGCCGGCTCTACCTGGAGGTTTGACCACACCTGTGACTTCAAGTGTCCTATCCTGGATGGCAATAAAACATGGAAAATGCCAAATATCCTGTTTAGCCTCAGAAGTTATATTCAGGGCACCTATACTGGCTACACACAAGTCTGAATATACCCTACAGTCCTATGGCAATAAACCGCTTACTGACAGTTGAGAACAGTCTTTTTAATCAAAAGTATAACAAGATGAAAGACAGAACATAAAAAATATAGATAAATAATGGAATGTAATATAAAATATGACACTGCCTAAAAGCAGGTATAAAGAATACTCAGCCTTATATGATCAGACAAAATGATGGGATGGGAACATGATACTAATTTACAGTGTGTTATAATAGATGTCCATTTATTTCTCTTATGCCCAGTCATATAAATAAATAATAAATTCTAGTCCGATTCAGATATTTTACACGCCTTCAAAATTTTATGAATTCCCCGCAGTAATTAAAAAGGGCCACCGTGTTGCTGTGTCAGCTCATCAAGTATAATTGATAAAGTGGAAAGTAAAATATTTGAGAATAAAATATCAAAATTATATGAACAAATGAGAAATTCAGTCAGATTCACATCTTTTACAAACTTTTGGAGAAGTCAAGAATTCCCAAGAATCATTGTCAGCTTATGAAGTATAATAGATAACAGTGGAATAAAAACTTCATCAATAAAATGTTGAAGGTGAAATTTAGCAAAAGTTTCTCATTATAAACTACACAATTTACAATGAGCTATATACAACACAGTTGAAAATGTAACACTGCTATTCTGGAATTCAACATGCATTCAAGTTTTAATGATATTAGCAAGTATTTAATTAGGAAGTTAATTACCAATTTAATTTAGATACTACAAAACATCTTCATCCCCTCATCTGCAGCCACGGCTGGTGTTCGAAGCCGGGCGGTTCCCAGGGTTCACCCAGCCTCTAGGAAATGGGTACCAGAGTGACACTCTGGGGCAAATAAATGGAAAAACGTTGCTGTAACTCAGGCGGACAGTTTCTTATCAGCTGTCCACACTGGTGGCAGAGCACTGATGGTTTATAACTGTGTGCAGTGACGCTGGTTCACATCTCCAGACTTTACCTTTATAACCTATTTCCTCTATTAACATTGGGGTAATGTTGAGGGAAGATGTATCTTATGTGTGGTTTTTTTATAGGCACTATTTAATTTCATTCTTGCATCTGTCACTCCATCTCCCCCTTGCTCTGTTTTCATATTTTTTAATGAGCTATTTAAAAAAAAAGTTGTTCTCTAATGAAATGTATGACTAACTTCAAACCTTGATTTTGTTTATTTTTTATTTCTTCATTTAAAAATTTTTCTGATTTTGTTACTCTGGCAGGCTTCCTAAGACATATCCTCTCTGTTGTTATGATTTACCTCTCTTTAATTATAGTAGGGCTCTGTGGTTGACACTTCTAACATAATTTTTTTTAAAGTAAAGGACCCTTTTCCACGCCTTTAAAAGGCGTATAGGACATATAGGGCTAGACCTATATTTTTATAGACCAATCGACACAAGATGGGTGATGTGGTCAGTATCACGCCAGCCGCCTTTACTTCCCGGGACTGTACCCGGTACCCACTCAAGGCTGGGTCGACCTGGGTTCTAACATAATACTGGGTGAAAAATAGTTCGTATAAGATGTGCCTTGGCAGTCAATATCTGTATGTAAAACAATTATGTAACTTGTAGCAGAGTGTGATTTCCCTTTGCACATTACAGGTTGATTTCTCTGTCCATTCTACCAAGTGGTTGATCTTAGATATTTAAATTCGCTTTTTTAATTTCCCGGTTATTTTTATTCAGTTTCTGGTGTCTGCCTATCATCAATGTCTCTGCCTATTCAATGCCTTTTCCATATTATATTTCTCACACTTGTTTGATTGTTTGAGACATTCTGTAAGTTCTGTTTATTTTTCTATTACTAATACAGGTCGCCTAAAAAAATTAATCTGATACCTTATCCTTGTCTTTTTTTTCTTCCACTTTCTGCATTGATTATCAATGTATGTCATAAAAATATAAAAAATTATATTCAGTTAATAAAAAACAATTATCAAGACTTCCCCACACAGATCAAGTCAAGGTGGCCTTGTATTAAAAAAAATTTGTATAGCACAAACATATGAAGAAAGGCCAGAGAGATACACATCATGTATACTGTAAATATAGACCCAATCAATGGTTTCTAATAAACAAATAGAGCAGCAAATTCAATTTTATCAGCTCACAATACAATCTTCTCGAGTATCTACATCGATTTAAAAAAAATCTAATTAGTTTTATTTCTGTAGCTGTTTGCTTCTTTTCTTTTTCAGAAAACAACCTTCTTGAGTATCCCTATCAATCAGAACGAAAGAAACTATTTTTTCTTTCTTCTGTGGAGCTTGTTTTTGGAATGTATAAGTAAAAGTAAAAAGTAAAGGACTAAAGGACCCCTTTTTTCATGCCTTTAGGCGTATAGGGCATATAGGGCTAGACCTATATTTTTATAGACCAATCGGCACAAGATGGGTGATGTGGTCAGCATTACGCCGGCCACCTTTACTTCCCACCCGGTACCCACTCAAGGCTGGGTCGACCTGGGAGCCAACCCACGACCTTCCGATCCGCGGCAAGGGTCTAGCCATTCGGCCAGGGCGACTCCTATATTTATATACATTCCGATGAACAGAATGTATATAAATGTCACACATTAAAAATTCTCTCATATCTACATCAATAAGCAATGAAAAAAAATGTGTTTTACTTCTGTGGTTGTGTGCTTTTTGTGAAATGTATGTCAGTTTAAAGTACAAATAAAACATGAACATCCAGGTTAACACAATATAACATTATAAAGGCACCAAAGCACTAAAAACAATTATATTCTCATTGTTAATCAAAAACTGTGCCACAGGAATATGTAACATTAGCAAATATTTATTTATAATTCAAGATCAACAACATTCACATCTCCCTTCTTTCCATCTCAATAAGTGGTAAGGAACCAACAGTCTGCATACAAAAAAGCTGGATCTGTTAAATGGATGTTCCACTTAAAATTCAAGGTTTGGACAAATATTAAAGTCCAGAACCTTCCGCCAGTAATCCTGAAGAAAAAAAAAACTACAATATAATACACTTATCAACAGGTGCACATAGAAAAATATATGAGGGAAAAAAACACTGGTGACCGGCAAGAAGGAAAATGGAATGCTTTAAAATTCAGTGCTATAAATTAATTAACAGATTTGGAGACAGGGAGATGCATTTTTATCTAAAGATGAATTTGGACCTAGCGCAAATATCATGTCTCACAAAACGCTTTTCTAACAGTAAAAACCAGACTGACTGCAAGAGAGTTTATATGTGATAAATTAATAAACATAATTATTTATAAATGTAAAGCGTGTTAAAAGTAAAAACACAGTATTACATAATTATAACACAGGATACCAAAAAAAAATAATGTAAACAATTTGAATTATTCATAAAGTAGAAGGTAAATAAAAACATTATCATAGAATTAATGTCTTTTAAAGGTAACAGACAAATGACATCAACTATATAAAGTAAGCCTATGTGAATAAAGTATACCACTTATGTAATGAACAAATCTGGTGCGGTATTTTCGGTCACAGGCCTGAGGGAAAGTTAAGACCATTATGATGCGTATAAGGAGATACTCCATACCTCACCTCAGGTGCCTGCAGGCTCTGTGCTGGTTTTATGGATCCTCACGCAAGACTCCTGCCACACGTCCATGTCGTGTGCTACCGGGCTCACCTATATGACCTGAACTGAGCTGGCAAGGGGTTTCAGAGCTGGTGGCTGCCAGAGATGTACTGTCCAGTCTGGCTCTCATAAGTCTGCCCCTAATGCATGGGTGAAAACATCTATCTAATCTCATTTGGAAGATAAGTAACAACCGTTGGCCAAATAAATGACTAAATGACAACTCTCGGTTAAAACGTTTGACGAGTGGAGTGGGGGCTGCTGAGACTCAGTCCTAGACCAACTCGCCCCCAGTTTAGATGAGCAACATCTCATGTGGGTTGTTTCTAGCTGCATAGTCCTGTCTCTGTACATCCTCTGTTTGGTAGCCCTCATTAATGCTGTCACTGCATTGAGGCTCGCAACAACCTGCTAAAATCAGTCCTCTGATTAGGCCAAAATTTCTGTCATACATGTCCCATGGTGCAAAGAACTCAATGTCTGACTTTCAAAAGTCCTACTGGTTGGCAGAAATGTTTAAAAGTCCGTTACCATTTGCCCCACTCACCTTAGTGTCGGGACCAACAGGAAGGGATGCCTGATGAGTGCTTTTTCCATACTGTGCGTGACACTGTCCAGGTAAAACAATCTTAAAGGTGTGTATTGTGCGCGGAAAGAACTGACCCATTTGTGTGGTCATTGAACTCCTGAACCCATGGGCTGCTCCCTGCTGATCTCTGGAGGGTGCAGCCCATGACCAGTGGACAACTCAACATGATGAGGTAACCAGTCATGTGTAGGACATGATTCCTTGGGTGAGCCCAGGATCAAAGCGTCATATGTCGGGTCTGCACTGATGGAAACCTCCTTGGATGGTAGGAAATGCCCATAATCTGCTCCTGTCTTTCCTTGAGGGCCGACCAGTCTATATGTAGTTGCCCTGGACAGTTCTCCAGGGGTAACACCTGTAGTTAAGGCGACAAAAGAACACCACACAGAAAAGGCAATGACACGTCCCTTTTCCAAGAAACTATGCATGAAGTTAACCTAATCAACAATACTCTATGAAGTCGGATGTGACGGCCTAAAGGTGCAGATATGTCACTCAGTCAACCGAAAAGAAGAAGTAATAAACAAATGATTCAACACTAAACTACAAAGCTAGATACAATTATTCTCAGTTATGGACTGTATAAGGGAATACCACTCTAGTCTGTTATGTTTAACCAAAATAAGTACTCTCTTTCAATCGAAGTCTGAACAATTATTGTCATGTGCAAAAATTATGGCCTATTCAGTGGTGATAAGATTTTTTTTTTCAGGCTCATAAATCAGAACCCAATGAACTGTACAGGACTTCTCTGTAACATAGCTAAATTTAGTTTACTCTACTGTAGTCTAATAGATCATAATTTTCTCATAATTTATCAGACATATTATGTTCAAATTATTCAATATATAATTTATGCCCATAGCTTGGTAAAAATCATTTATCGAATCTGAGAATTCAGCACCCAAACTAGTTAAAGTTTCTGCAATATGACACATAAATAGGAATGAACTATATATTAAATTTAAAGAAAAATCACCAGACATCATAGATCTATTTTGTGTTTTGAATAGTTTATGTGCTTCATAAACTTTATAAATATGTTCATTCCTGAGAAGGTCCAATTAGCCCAAACCACAGTCTGCGTCGATCGTGTGTCCTGCTCATACTGATGTGCATACTGTTCCGTATCATGTTTTAAAGGAAAGGTTACTCTAATTTTTTACTTTGTTTAAAAGTCATAGTTTGTATATTTAGGCACAAATTTATCAAATTCATTGCTAGCGTCATGTTCAAATGGTAGGTAGGTAGGTAGGTAAGCAAGCTGTACCCCACTAGGACATCACACAAGTGATAAACACCCGGTAACACAAAGTGCCACCATGCGGATGATGATCACCTGTGGAGAGGTACTGGAAACCCTGTTCAGCCATATTTCAGGCCCGGCTATATTTAGAGCCCCAGAAAAAGCCAGGGTGGAGCTTCATTATAACCAAAAATTACATCCCACAAAGGGATGACGAGATATTATTAATTTCCTCTTCGACTGAGCATGGATACCATTGTTCCGGACACAAGTTCAGGTTGCAATATGCACTTTTCTGTGGCTGAAACTTTGAAATTGTTCCAGTCGGATGTTTTTAATTATGACTATGATTATAAAAACTCAAATTTTTCAGAAAATTGTTTGAACAGGTAATTTACGCCAATTTAACAGTTCTGATGAGGTAAAATCAATAGTACCCATTTCATTTGTGTAAGAAGTGATGGTCACCCACATCTGCATTTAAAAGACTGTTTCAAATAGTACCATACTATGGCTAAACTGCACTAAAATCACTGCAGCTACAGTCTGTATATAACTTTACAAAGTTAATATTTTGTGCATGGTGTGTGCTGAACTCACTTTGCTGTTCAACTGTACCAAAGGTCAGAGGCGCGATCGCCTATGCTAGTTGTAAAGGCGCTAGATGATGATGATGACAGAGTTGAGTGCAAAAGGTACGCGCTACCTGAAAGTTGTGAGACAAGTGTTTCTTTTTATGAACAGGTAAAAGCGGCTCCATGGAGATTTTGCAACCCAAACGCGGCGGCTGCTAAAAGTGAACCCATGTCCTGTCAGTGCTTCTCGGTCGGCAAGGTAGAGCGGACGTGTGTGGCGTGTGCAACTTAGTTCGTAGTTATGTGTGATATTTTATTCTGTTGGAGAGTTTGACTTTTTATTAGAATTTGGTGTATTATTCGGAATGCTCCAATTTAGTGGAGACAAGACTGGGAGAGTTCAACACTTTATCTGACCACTGTGTTATTTGACTGTATATTTCCCAGTGTTTGTCAGTGCCAATGGCTGTTAAGTATAACCTTGCGGGACAGTTCCATGTCACATAACAGCATCAACTCCCCTACCACAATAGACCTGTCCACAGACTGGACACCCCCATACTAATGGGTATATTTATATCTCAGATAGTCCATCTGTAGATATTTAATTCTTTTGTTATTAGGGAGTCCAGATGTGAGAAATTTATGCAGATTACTTTGATCCATCTTTACGAATAGTGTCAGTTTATATAATACGATACATTTTCTATGCCTATCCCAACGTAGTAGTTTGACCGCTTCACTACTAAACGTGAGCCATATTACTGCCCAACGGTGGTAGTTAGGGACTAGTATCCATTCAAGTGAGCAGATGTGTTTTGTCACTGTGGCCACTTGACCGTTATTAACGAATCTGTTTTGTCAGATAATATTCGTCTGCATGGGATGTCTGAAGATCCAACATACATTGGAGTGGTAGTCCGAATCTCCTGCCAGCTATCAACTCAGGGGAAACCAGCCAGTATTGACGTGCCACTGTCTCATATGGCAGGCCATTTGTGAAGACGCCAGCGAGTCTCTGGAAGGTCTCGGTAGTATTTCCACCCGGTCCGTGGGGAGGATCACTGTCCTACAGAGTTATTCTGGGAATCGAGAGGCTGCGGAGATCTACTCTTCTATACACAGAGGAGCTGCGGGATCTTGTGCAGATAAGTCTGTGATACTAGGGAATACCATGGCAGCCAGAACCTGAAAGTGCCCAGTAATCACTCTCTCCACTCTCCGTGCTATGATGAATTTGGAAATGGCAGAGGCTAAAGAAGAAGACCCATTCTCTAATCTTAATTCTTTGAGAACATTAAGAACTATCGTTCTGTTTCTCTTCAATCTGCCTTTTGTCTTCTCTTACCACAGTGAACTTGTTACATTATATCCTGTGTTAGAAAGTTTTTTTATTTTTTAAAGAAAATTGTCGTGTCTCAATAGAATTGCTTGTCATTGTCAGAAGTGTAACCATGTCTTGTCAGATCCACTGTTGTTTATACATTCGACTGTGTTAACGTTCTTTTCCAGTCTGGGGGCAAACAAAGTGATGTGGAAGTCAGGTCAAGTGGTACCCGAGAATACCTATTAATTCTGTGGAGTCAGAACTCGGGTCGCCTCATCCCTGAGATAGGCTGAATGTATGTTTGAACCGAGGTCAGCTTCTAGACAAATGAGAGCCAACATTAAGAATATCCCCCGTCTCAGAGTACCTGAAGATTTTAGTGAAATAATCCCGAGGTAAACGTACATGACTAAACTGCCAAACGACAGTACCCATCGTAAGTAGCAGCATTCAATTCAAACCTTTTCAATAAAACCTGGCACAGGGCATCAAAGTCAGTGTAGGTAGGAGCCAGTGGGTATTCGTTGAAAAATTAACTCCAATTAACTAATCCAGCAATTATAACTTTTGAATTCGTTAGGAAACTGAACAAACTTCAAAGTATTGTTCTCAAATTGGGATATTTACTGCTCAGATGTGTCTCTGTAAACACAACACCTGCTGAATTCCATTTTTTCTACAAACTATAACAGCATTAAACATATGCAGATCATCAGATTCAAAATGTTCATTCATTCCTCTTTAAAGAAATGCATTCTTTTGTAAGAATTAGAAATACAGTGGAACCTCGCTTAACGAGCATAATCCATTCCAGAATTCTACTTTTTAAGCGAAACACTCGTTATGCGAAACAATTTTTCTCGTATAAATTAATGTAAAATATGATAATGCGTTCCATGTCGAAAAAATATTCACAAAATGTTACGTATAATGTTTATTCAAAGAAAATTATATACATATTGTTAAGGAGAGTTAATCATCTTCATCTTTTCTTCAAACGCGGAACGAACCTACCCGGAATGCGAATTCAATTTGCAGAAAACAAAAAACAAAAAGTCAAAATAATTATGATACATAGCTAATTATTTCTTTTGCTAGAAAGATGTCCAGAGACCTTTGTTTTTGCCGACACTTCAAAATTAGGCAAAAATGCGACACAGCATTATCATTAAATAAATTTGCAACGTGCATAGCCGCTTCCTTATTAGGGAGATGCTTCTCAATATAAGATGCAACAGTTTCCCATGCTTTCAGCATTTCTCTTATTTCGCCAGAAGATTGTTGCTTTTATGTTACCTCCTCCCCCTCCTCTTACAAACTTTCCTCCAAAACTTCTTGCTGTGAAACACAATGCAACTTCATAAGCTCTTGGGCGGTCAGATCTTGGCTGTGCTCTTCCACAAGCTCTTCGATATCACTGTTATCGGCCTACAATCCCATGATAGTGGTCAAAGACACAATCTCGTTGACTAAAGGTTCCACAGGTAGTCTCGAACCCCTCAAAGTCACAAATTGACAACGCTCTCTGGCCAAAGCTTCTTCTAAGCAGAAGTTAGGGTTCTCTTGGTAACCCCTTCCCCCGCCTTGTCAATCATCTTGAGGCAGGCAACAATATGGAAGTGATTTTTCCAAAACTCTTTGAGAGTGAGGTTGGTCCCTTCAGTCACTTGAAAACAATGCTCGAAGAGTGCTTAATTAAGTGTAGAGCTTCTTAAAGTTAGAAATAACTTGCTGGTCCATGGGCTGGAGTAACGGAGTGGTGGTGTTGGGAGGCAGAAACTGGATCTTGATAAACTTAAATTCTTCAGGGAGGTCATCTTGTAGGCCTGAAGGATTCATGTACATGTCACAATATAACACAAGTTTGGAAAATATTGTGATCACAAGCGACACTACGATGCTACTGGAACGATTGCTAAGCTAAACACAGACTGATGTAACATGCGCACAATCCGGGACTTCCCCTATCCTCGCCACTCGTTATGCAAAACGTCGCTAGTTAAGCAAGTCATTCTTTTAAAATTTGCTGTTGCCCGTTATGCGAATTACTCGTTATGAGAGGTGCTCCTTAAGCGAGATTCTACTGTAACTTTCATTCCCTACTGCATCAGTTAATTTTTTTTTTTTTGAACAGCCCTCCCTCTGCCATTTTTGTAATGGAAAAATAATGTGAGCCAAGTCTGTCAAAATTATCATGGTCTAAAAGAGTTAATAAATAGTGGATAAAGGACCTAAGAACACATTTTAAAATATACATCTATTTTATGCATAAATTTAATTAAACATGTAAAAGTAATATGAGAAATACGGAAAAAACCATGAATCTAATATTAGACTATTCTTTGAAATTCAACAGCTGGAGATCAGTTAAAAAAGTGCTCTCTTCCATAAGAATCCAGGCACTGCAAAATGTGTAAAGTGTTTAAAAAAAAACAAAAAAAAAACAGCAGGATGAGAGTTGATAGAAGACAAAAATAAACAACTGTAAACTGAAAAAAAAAAGCAAACTAAAATGTTCATAAATTGGGATCTTCATCTGTATATTCATCAATGTCCCCATTTATATCACGTGAAAATGGAGGTCTTGGTTTCTTCAAAGGATTTCGGAGAGCAAAACATGTGAATACAATACCCAGTAGTATTCCCAGAATCAGACAGGCAACCGCTACAATGGCTATGGTATCTGAGGAGAGAAGAGATTAGGTTTTAATTTTAGGGCAGGCAGGAGTTAACAAGGTCAGGCAATACCTGGTGAGAACAACTTCCTGCCACACCTACACACACATTTTGTTATTTTAAAACATACATGTTTGCCGTTTTGTCACACCCCATCCAATTCTACACTCAAGTCATAATCTGAGAGAGACAAAGCCCTTATAAGTTTGTCCTGTGTGAGATGACCTCAGTTCTTGCTAACCAAACAGACTGGTACTGAGAAGCAGCACATATGGATGGGTCTTGTATACAGTGACACTAGTTCTTGCTAATCAATCAACTGACCAATCAGGGTCACTAAACGACTGCTTGAATTATAAAACCATGACAGTAACTGTCAACAGGCTTGGCTTTATGAGAATACCAGTTTGTGAAAAGAATAATCACACTATATAAAATCACATATGCACGCATACACACAACTACATATACTATATATGTATATAACTTATATGAATGGTATCCAGTCAGCATGCGTGGTTTCTCCCATTTACATTTGTTTCAAAGTTTCCTTTTGATATAAATAAACAGAGGGGGCGGTTTGGGGGGGGGGGGGGGGCTTGTCATACAAACAATATATATAATTTAAAAAAAAAAAAAAAACTAGAAAAATGTATTGATCAACACTCACAGAAATACATTATCTGTTTATTAGATATAAAGTTCTCTTAGACATACTTTATCAATCCATCTGTTTCCTATTTCAGTGATGCTCACAAATGCTTCATTGCTCTCAACAAATGAATTAGGGTCTAGCTGTAGACTGTTCTAGAAGCACATGGGTTTTACATGTCACAATTGTTCTCTAATTTGTCCTTTCTTGTCGGACCCACACTTAATAACAAATTCACACAACCATACACGTTATTTCCTCTAACATCACATCTTCCATCAGCTTTTGTTCATAAGTGGTCTTCAGAGTGTCTTCCTTGTCCACTATGAGTGTTGTTTGTTATCCGTATCGACATCCTACACATCAGTCTTAATGATTCCTGCTCCGTCTTCCAATGTAGCTGACATCTCAGTGCAAGAGTTTAACGGTATATATTCTTCTTTGCCAGCAACTATTGTCTTCATGCTTGTTCTCATTTAATACCATTTTTCAACACACGGCTCATCATACCTGACTCCTTTCTCTCAATGTCTTTAGAATGGAACGCATTAGTTTAGTTCCTATCTCCCCCCCACTGTCATGATAGTCCGCCACTTTGACATGCACCACAGCCCCATCGTTCTTGTAACAAAAACGCCACTGATTCAGCTGATCAGGGCTGGATCAATATTCATGTCTACCAACATCATGGCACTGGAGACATTCCCATAAGCGTTCTGCTCCCATCTTCCCTGTCCAAACCCACTCTCCCCACTAACTAAAGCATACACTGCCAGTCTGTTGGCACTTTCATTTCCTTTCACCCTGGCACATCCTAGTGTATGCAGCCAGGATAGTTTCTAGATGCTATCAACCCAGTTTGCCACTTTGGATCTTCTTACGCATGCTCCCTGAGCCTATCACTATCAATGCATCAGTTGCTTTCTGTTCCACCAGCCATGCAAATACTCCTCTGACAGCTGCTATCTCCATTGTCATACAAGAAGTAGTTGTAACTGAATGCCTGACTTCTCTTCATTTACTGTCTTCCCATTCATCTGTGCTGGGTATGCCCACCCAGACCACACCCCACGAATCACTGAGTCATCTGTAGAGATGATGACATCACCTGGTCGAGTGTGTTGGTGGATGAGGGCTCTTTTTTTAGTATCAGCAGCTGTTTGGCTCCATGCCCTTTTTCAGTATCAGCAGCTGTTTGGCTCCATGCCCTTGTTTCAGTATAAGCAGCTGTTTGGCTCCATTCTCTGCAATACCTGCCTAGGGTAATTATTACCTCAATGTGTTACTTGCATTCTTTCTGGTGTTTCTATCCATCCATTGGGCATATATGGCTAAAGTATTGTCTGCTTCTGGACCACATAGGGTGTGTTATGTCAGCAGCAACACAAACGTACACCCTTGCCTGGGCCATCTTGTGTCCAGTGACAATGTCTGGCAAGTCGAGGATACATTGCATGGTGTAACACGAACTGTCTTTTATGCACCCAAGGATCAGTCTCATGGCTTTATTTCTCACTTTCATCTTTCCAGTTGATGTTTGATGATTCTGAGGCTTAAGCCCAGTGTCAATCACTGAGAACACCAAACTCCAATAAAGCTACCATAACCTGGAGAGTGTCGCCAGGCCTTTATTATGACATCTTCAGCATGATATTGGAAGGGCGGACATCTGTGAAAGTAGATATCCAGATATTTAAGGTCTGGTGAGCTTTGAATATCATCTCCACATATACTGACAAGGATGTGGGCATCTTGACAACTTTGTTGTTCAGTGACAACCATGTCATTGTAGCTTCAACTGGATTTACTCTAGTCCCTGATTCTGACACCATCTGGTCAGTCTGTCGAGTTCCTGCAGCAATGCTTTAGCTGTCTCCTCTCTGTCTGTGTCCTGTTTCCATCAGCAAAGGACATAGTGCCCCCAAGTCCCATATTCTGGATGCATGTGATACCTGTTGTGTTATGAGTTAGGGACCAACATCATAGCACTCGGGACATTTCCCATAAGCGTTCTGCCCCCATCTTCAGCAGCCACTGCAGAGTTTCAATTCTGACAGTACCAGTAGCAGTCTGATTGTATGTCCATCTTGCCACTGCCCTGAGTGTTGAGAGTTGGCCAGATCCCTTGGTTACTCCTAGCTGCATCCTGTTGTGTACGCATTAAATAGAATAGGTGACAGCGGTGACCCCTGGGGTATGTCTGGCATGATGGTCCGCCAATCTGACATCCACATCATGCACTGCAGTACTCCCAATTCTTTTTTTTTTTAAAAGAGAGCCGGTGATCCAGCTGATCATATCTAACAGCTGGGTCATGACGTAGTCACAGGAAATGCTGTTGATGTCTCCTCCAGATCAATTGCTGCCACAGCTGTTTCAATCCAGTGATCCAGCTGATCATGTCTAACAGCTGTGTGTCATGAGGTAGTCACAGGGAATGCTGTTTTATGCAAAGGAGGGGGGGGGGGGGGGGGGGGGGGGGGGGGAAGAGGGGGGATTGGCAATGTGTTTTAAAAATTATACATATTTTAATTTTAATTTGTATGAATGTGAGGGAGAGGTGGGATGTTTTGCACAGAGTACCGGCTGATCTTGCTACAAGTGGGTGAAGATAGCTTACTTGGCACCGTCCATACCCCACTCTGCAAACCAAACAATGAGACTGTGAACTACACATTGTGTGACCACTCGCAGATTGCCAGCACAAGTTTAACACGATGGTAACCCACAATCTTTTCCGTGCATTTTACTGACCATCAATTTAAATAGCATAACACAGAAAACTGTAACCCCAAAAACATGACTGCTGAAGATCATACATGATTCTCTTTTTGTATCCATGTCACGGTTGTAAAGTTCAAGGAGTGGTGGGTAAACTTCAAGGATTATCATCAGTTTTAATAAAAATCTAAAGTTTTCTCAAGGCCTTGAGAGGGATCTTGCATTTCATGAGTTTTTCAAGGTTTCATGGCCCAAGAACCACAGCATTCCAGGCAGATCCACAGGTTTTCCAATCTCCTAAAAAGATCCAAAACAACACATGAACATAACATGATTAATAATGCTTGTTCAGTGCTGATTTATCAAACAACTTGTGTCTTTGGTAAAAGTTCTTTTCTTGCAGCTGCAGGCTCCATGTCCATCAGCCTGGATAGGATAAGGAGGATGCCTTTTCTGTATTCATCTTCAGAAAATGTGTTACATGTGGCATTTATGACATTGCTTCTTCCCGTACCGGGCCAGCCATAGCAACCAGAGTGTCAACCAGATAATATTACAAAAAAGAAGTGCTAACAAACTAACCTGCATAATACAGCCTTTCGGAAAGTGACTTCTGAGATGTTGACAGCACAAACTCATGGGCCACCCAGGTCCACATGTCCTTATCATTGATAAACTTTTCTGGCGTGCTGCTGGAGGTGAGGTCATCACCGTAGAACACTGCTACACCTGAGAGAGATGGTTTACAAATTACAGACCATGTTTGTCAGTTCAAATTACAGTCATAGCAGTCTTCATGAGCGTGTAATCAATGTAGTACAGCTTTGTAATGTAGAGGTTAGTGAAATCATTTCACACTGTACTCCTGCACAATGAACCAGCACGTTCTAAACTGTTTCTAATCAAGAAATGCTGAAGAGCCAACACACTCTACACTGTTTCTAATCAAGAAATGCTGAAGAGCCAGCACACTCTACACTGTTTCTAATCAAGAGATGCTGAAGAGCCAGCACACTCTATATTGTTTCTAATCAAGAGATGCTGAAGAGCCAGCACACTCTACATTGTCTCTAATCAAGAGATGCTGAAGAGCCAGCACACTCTAGATTGTTTCCACACCTGAGTATTCTGCACGTAGTCCTTCTTGAAGTGACAAGAAATAGCAGGGCTGAGAGCATGAAGTCTTTACTGCCTGGTAAAGACCATCTATGTTTCCATTTAATACAATAAAAAAAAAACATAGAAATAGTTGCATTCACTGTCAGTTTAGAACTCTTTCCCATTATATAAGTAGACAGTGAGGTAAGATACAGTGTTTGCATGGTTGTCAATACAAATTCTCTGAATCGAAATCCAAAGTGAATTTCTCTCTGAAGCAAAAGGCAGACACTAAAACATCTCAACATGAATATCCCCCCCCCCCCCCCAATAATTATCTCACCCAGTTAAAAAAAATTATTGGCAAGGAATGGGGAGTTTGTGTCAAGATTTTTCTGTCTGTCTCTGGTTTGTTTAGAAATTACAGACACCTATTAAATAATTTCATATTAAATCAATTCCTATTACATCTTCTTGTCCAGTATACTGAGCCTTTGTGGTTAATTGTTGCAGATATCATATAGTTCCATTTATCTCTGTGACTGGCTTTTCTTTCCAGCTGATGACTCCAACTGTAGGTATGCTTTTATATTTTATCTCTCCAACGTTGAGTTGAGTCAAGAATTGACATTACAGCACTTGGGGCATTCCCATGCATGCTACGTCTTTATCTTCAGCAGCCAGTGCAGAGTTCTAATACAGATGGTACCGGTCACAATCTGGTTATATGCCGTCTTGCCTTTGAGTGTAGAGAGCCGGCCAGACCCAGGTGCCTCATTCTCTCCAGGCCATAATAATCGTATTCTCTACTGATCCTGTTTCTTGTTTCCAAAGGGCCTTGACCACATCTGCCTTGTCATGTATCAATTCACCACCCAGTCATGCAGCTCCAGCCAATCTGTTGGCCTGTATCTCTCCAACATGTTTCTGGCTGCATCATGATCTACTCCCAAAACTCTTTTCATCATCATCATCCATAACACTGTACGTCATTGGGTCAACGGTTGCTGTTGACTGACTGATCAGCTTCCTCCCCCTTTGATGGTCAGATGCAAGTGACTTTATGGTTGGATGCCATGACTAAGGCCTATCGAGTCAGTCAAGTTCTGTAAGGTCTTTCTTGGTCTGCCTCTCTCCTTTTCCCCTCTACTGAGCCATGAAGTATTGTTTTTGAGAGGTCATTAGATCTTCCTCGTCTTCTTCTCTATTTATCTGTAGATGTAATTGCATTGTGCCCATTTACAGCATGGCTGCACTATCTGCACCTTTCGGTCAACAAATCCAACTTCTGCAATCATTTGTTGACCAGGTTAGCCTTCGCGATTAGATCTATTACATGTCCATACCATCGCGGACCACTGTAACTTGTGATGTGGTATCTGTATGATATGCCAAGAATTGTTCATGTACTTAGATTCTGTCTCTCTGTTACCTGCCATTCTCTCTATATGTCCTAACTATGAAATCTATTAGCCCTCACGATGCTGGTAAATAGTGGTGATTCAAACAGATTATCAATTTCACTGCTGCTTTACACAATCCGTTCTCTGCTGTCTGTGTGTTTGATGAGTCCAAGGATTCATCGTAAGACCCTGTTATCAAAAATATAATTCATATTAAATGATGAAAGGTGGCCTAAATCCTAAAGCTAAAAGACCCCCCCCCCCCCCCCCCCCCCCCCACTGCAACCATGGTAAATACAGGCAGTAAAGATTCCTAGTCCCCTGTTATTAAAAGTTTAATTTACATTACATGATGAAACAAAATATTAACAGTAGGTGACAAACTGAAAAGTTACCTTTCAGTTGTAACTGTACCACTAGCCTGTACTTGGTCAGGAGACTTACACGATCTTCAAACCAAACTTGATGCTTGCGATCCTCTGTAGAGTTCTAGTGATAAAAAAATGAAACAGTTCCATGTTAGAAAACTTACACGCATTAGTTAAATTTGCTGCATATACTAAAGGGATTGCCTTGGATAAGCTGTTTGCCTCACTCTGAAATTTGTGGGGTCGTTTCACGAACTGTGGTATTCAGTCTATGGATGCAATTTTTACGGTGATCCCTGAGGATCACTACTACAGCTATGAAGTTTGTGCTTTGTGTGATGCTTTGGCAGGCAGCTAGCCATTCTGTATATAGAGACAGAGGAAGTAAAGGACAGACAGCTGCACATATGTTTAGCCCTTGGCTCACATATTTTAAAGTCAGCACATGAGTTTATAGAGGTAGGCCACAGATAAAGCCAATATTTACAGGTGTTCATGGCAAGTGGTCAGTAATGTTGGTGCAGCTCTTAACAGATGGTCGGCTCTGTGGCTAAGTCGATGCGAAACGCTTCGTAATGCTGGGATGCCTGGTTTGATTCCAGCTGCGGGCCATGCGCTTTGCTTTGGTTTCGACAGTGGTATCAAGAAAGCTGACCATCCAGAAAACAATGGCAAACTACTGGACGTAAATTGCCTAGAAAAACCACACAACAGCCAGGGGCTGTTGGGGTTGATTCAGCAATATCCTGTAAAGGATAGGCAACTAACCTTAGCAGATGTGTATTTAAAACTGATAATACATGAATATGAGAGAGAGAGAGAGAGAGAGAGAGAGAGAGAGAGAGAGAGAGAGAGAGAGAGAGAGAGAGAAAGAGGGAGAGAGGGGGGAGACCGTGAAGGAAAGAAGGGAGAGGAAAGGAAAGAAGCAAGAAGAGACAAAGAAAGAAAGAAAGAAAGAAAGAGAAAGAGAAAGAAAGAAAGAAAGAAAGAAAGAAAGAAAGAAAGAAAGAAAGAAAGAAAGAAAGAAAGAAAGAAAGAAAGAAAGAAAGAAAGAAAGAAAGAAAGAAAGAAAGAAAGAAAGAAAGAAAGAAAGAAAGAAAGAGAGGGAGGGAGGGATGATGAGAGGGAAAACAGATAAAAGGACAGAGAGGGACAGAGACTCAGAAAAGAAATGATAGTGGGAGAGATGAGAAAAGGAGACAGAGGAAGGGATGGCCGGGGCGCTGGGGGGGGGGGGGGGGAGAGAAAGGGGGATAGAGAGGGACAGAGACGGAGAAAGTGAATGACAATGGGAGAGATGAGAAAGGGAGATAGGGGAAAGAGAAAGGGGGTAGAGAAGGATTTAGACAGAGGGGAATGACAGGGGGAGAGATGCAAAAGAAAGACAAGGGAAAGGGCACAGATAGAAACAGAGGAGGGGGGGGGGATAAGAAAGGGAGAGAGAGCCAAACGGAGAGAGGAAAATCACACACCCCAGCTTGGCTAACTATCACAACCAAGAAGAGTTCTATATACGTACATGATAGTTGAAAAATGGGGCACTATAAAATGTATCAAAAGAGTGCTTCCCATGTTCTGTAGCATGCTCTCTCAAGATATCTCCATTGGATACTTTCCTTCTGCTGCTGAAGTCGCACTTTATCGTCGTGCCGTTGCTGCTGCTTGTCAACTCTTGCAGTCTGCAAATATCATTCTGGGAACCAAGATTTCAATAAACGTTTACAAGGCCAACATGTTCCGTGAAATCTGTACAATTCTCAAACTGACACACTATTCTGCTAACCAGTAATTACAGAGAAAATATGTGTACTTTCTTAAATAAGCACTCATTTATCAGGGCGACATCACACAGCATCAGTTCATCATGGTCACCATTCAGTTCCATGCCAATGAAAATAATTTTTTCTCTCATGGACTTTCTTCATGATCGCCACCTTTCCAAATTAACTGAAGTGAAACTCTGTTTGCTAATTCTTTTATGCCATTTCAGATCCAGATTACACTTTTTAAATTAGCATGAAATTGTGAATATCAGCATTTGTCCTTTTCCTCTTAGATTGTTTTCCGGCAAGGTCTTTATATGTGCCCTAAATATCTGTTTGTGAAACTTCATCTGTTGTTTAGGCATCTTTATTCACTCCCAGCTTGTCTAAATTAAATCTTACTCATTTGTTATGTTGTCTTTTTATATATGTTTCCTATAATATATGTATGTATATATATATCCACATACAAATGGTATTATTACTTTCCTCTGATGGCTTGTTTAGTCCATTACCCCACACCAAACTATAATATATGGAAACACATTAAATTTGATGACTCAATTATTAGATTGTGTTTAACTAGGAACAATATATTGTAAACGCCAATTCCCAAACACTAGTGTTATACTTTCATTATCTGTAAGGTTACACCACTTATTTAAATTGACTGGCCTTGATAATGTAGTAGCTAGTATTATTATTTATTAACACAGTGCTTGTGTTTGTAATTAATTCAAACTTTTCTAATCCACACAGCAGTACTTTTTTCATTTTGAATTCATGATACATTCGGTAATTTTTAAAATTTCTTTTGATTTCCTTAAAATTTTAAAATGTATAACAATTTTTCTAGCTTCTTTATTCAATTCCCTCAACTGTATGTACATACAAACAGTCTAAAAATACATGCAAGTCAAAATAATGAGAAGTGAGCTGTTATACCTAAAAGAAACATAATAATAAAAGAACATAATAATACTAACAAGTCTGAGAGCTACGTTTGTGTCCCAAGCCTGAGAAACAAGCCAATACATTATCAGGACAAATATTGTTTCAAATGTGCAAAATGGAAAATATTTAGTTATAGCAGCCCTAGTTTTATAAGGCAAAATGATTAGTTCTGTTTCCTATTTCAGTTTTCCTGATATTTAAAAAAAAAAAAATTGAAACTCACCTTGAGTGTCTCACAAGTGTAGTCATAGCCATGCCAAGCTACACCCAGAATCATCCTGTTGTTGGGGATGTGATGAGAATTATATTCACTGATACCTTTATTTGGTGGAAATATGTGAAAAACATAATGTTATGACAACCAAAATACATCTAACAGCACTAACTGCATCAGAACAGGTAAGAGAAATATGTGATGAACACACAGCATTACAATCAAAATACATGTAACAGCAATGACCGTATCGGAGCAGGTGAGAGAAATATGTGATGAACACATGTAATTACAATCAAAATACATCTAACAACACTGACTGTACTGATAAACATAATGTCATTACAATCAAAATACATCTCATAACACAGGCTGTATCGCAACAGGTAAGACATGAATAGTTTTTCTGACTGCTAAAAAAACCCAAGTCTAAATGATGATCCGCCAAAAACTCAAGCATGTATGGTGCCATTCTCCCCCAAGTGAACAATCATTTACTGATTTCTAGTGTACTGATTCCAAACAAACTACTGTACGGCATCATTCTGTTGTGCTGTTATACATCACATATGGCTTGCAGTCAATTTTTTGCTTTCTGTTTTATATTGTGCAGTTTTTACAATATATTGTAGTCTAGCATCTCTAAGTTCTCGAATCAGCAGTCATTGCAATCTCTTGGAAATCCTCAGTTTCCCAATAAATTTGTTTCCTATTTCAGTGTTTGTTTTGTTATTCTTTGTCAACTTTGTATACAACATACAATTATATATAAGAAAACTGCACAGTGCAGAAACCAGAAAGTGATTATATGAGACAATAAAACTAATGTTGGCTATTTCTGCAGCTAAACAATTGAAAGAAGGGTTTCCCAAAATTTTTCTGCAATTAAACAAGCTAGCCATTAGTTTAGATATTTTTATCTGATTTTATCTCCTGAAAGTTTTGCCAATTTTGCTACCTCACATTTTCTTACACCTGGAATGGTGAGATCATTATCAGTCTAGTCAAAACAACAAACAAACAGAAAAAAAATGGATGTCAGGTCACCAGTTTCTGCTGACTATCTGATGATCAGTTTTCTCCACCTCTGTCGGTCAGGTGCAACAGGCCTCATGTCTGCATGTTTAAGGCCTGTCCAGTCGACCGTGTTCTTCTTCGCGCTCACCAGCTGTACACTCTGGCGGAAAGTTCTGGTTGCTCGTCCACTACTAAACTGCAGTCCTGCTCCAGAACATGAGTGTTGGGTGTGCATCAGTTTTACAGATCTCATTCTCTTGAATACAGACTGTTGGTTCCTTGCCTCTCCAGCAGAAGATGCACTTCGACTTCAAAGGAAGCTCCCCAATTAGCCGACTCTTACGACATGCTTTTGGGGAGGCAGTGGGTCTATTCTTGTTTTCCCCACAATGGGGCCCCGGAACCCACACAGGGGGACCGTGTTCTGTATCGAGGACCTTATAAGAAATGGACGGACACTAGTGATATTTTAACTGTTTTGGTTATTTTATGCTTATCTAGTGTTCTTTTTTAAATATGCATTAGATTCATTGTATGTGGTGTAGGGATCGATGTCTATTTCTCTATTCTGTTCTATCGTGTCCAGTCAGCTCGATACCATGAATGGAATCCAGTCCGGTACCTTTAGTATTTTCTCAACACTTGGATAAGGCTTTTCCTTGGACATCCTCATTTCCTCAATCCCACTATTTCCCATTTCAGTGCCTTTGGTGATTATCTGCTCACCTCTTCCCAGAAGTATTCTAAATACCATCATCGTCTCTGTCTTATAACTGTGGATACTAGTGGTTGTCCAGACATTCATCTTATTTCTTCACTCCTCTTCAATTCATCCCCTCTTATATTCATCATTTTCCACAGGCATTTGTTTTCGAATGCATTTAACCTTCGCTCCATGTTTTTAGGGGTTCTCCAACTCTCACGGGCATAAATTAAAAATAAAACGACAATTTTTTTTTAAAAATATGCAATGCTAAAAATTATTTATGAATCTTGAAACAAGTTTTCCACCACCTCATCCAGTAGAAAACTTTGGCAACAAAATCCAGTCAGTCTTGACAAGTTTACAACTGGCATACGTCCCATTTAGAAATTCAAGGCAGGTGAGGATGAGGGAGGAAAGGGTAAGGAGGAGGAAAAAAATAATACAAGAATTTCTAGCCTGCACGAATTCCAACTGACCAAAAATTAAAGAGCTTCTGTTAAAAATCAATATTAAAAAAAAATAAAAACAACTAATGCTAACCAGAACACAAATTATTACATTTCTGCAGGGACCAAAACTCTTCGTTATTGCATTGTAAACTAATTATATACGTAGCCACATATGCTACAAGCAAAATCAAATAATACTAAATGAGAAACAACAAACCATATAATAGCTTGGATATTGGTATATTCGCTCTTGCTCTGCATTTGACATTGTCAACGTCAGTAAAACTGTCCGGGCTGATGACAAAATAGTCGCAAGCATCTGTGGAGAGGCTGGTGAAATCACAAAATGGTTCCATCTCTGCACAAGGTGGCTTCCATGGGATGATACAAGCAACCTGTCAACAGATGAACACACTGAATCATGGGATGATACAAGTAACCTGGGAACAGATGAACATTGAACCATGGGATGATACAAGTAACCTGGGAACAGATGAAACCAAGGAATGATACAACTAACCTGGGAACAGATGAACATTGAACCATGGGATGATACAAGTAACCTGGGAACAGATGAAACCAAGGGATGATACAAGTAACCTGGCAACAGATGAACATTGAACCATGGGATGATACAAGTAACCTGGGAACAGATGAAACCAAGGGATGATACAAGTAACCTGGGAACAGATGAACATTGAACCATGGGATGATACAAGTAACCTTGGAACAAATGAAACCAAGGGATGATACAAGTAACCTAGGAACAGATGAACATTGAACCATGGGATGATACAAGTAACCTGGGAACAGATGAAGATTGAACCATGGGATGATACAAGTAACCTGGGAACAGATGAACATTGAACCATGGGATGATACAAGTAACTTGGGAACAGATGAAACCAAGGGATGATACAAGTAACCTGGGAACAGATAAACACTGAACCAAGGGATGATACAAGTAACCTGGGAACAGATGAAACCAAGGGATGATACAAGTAACCTGGGAACAGATGAACATTGAACCATGGGATGATACAAGTAACCTGGGAACAGATGAAACCATGGGATGATACAAGTTACCTGGGAACAGATGAAGATTGAACCATGGGATGATACAAGTAGCCTGGGAACAGATGAAGATTAAACTATGGGATGATACAAGAAACCTGGGAACAGATGAAACCAAGGGATGATACAAGTAACCTGGGAACAGATGAACATTGAACCAAGGGATGATACAAGTAACCTGGGAACAGATGAACATTGAACCATGGGATGATACAAGTAACCTGGGAACAGATGAACATTGAACCATGGGATGATACAAGTAACCTGGGAACAGATGAACATTGAACCATGGGATGATACAAGTAACCTGGGAACAGATGAACATTGAACCATGGGATGATACAAGTAACCTGGGAACAGATGAACATTGAACCATGGGATGATACAAGTAACCTGGAAACAGATGAACATTGAACCATGGGATGATACAAGTAACCTGGAAACAGATTAACACTGGATCACTGAAAAATCCCCCTGTGGGTTCCAGGCCCCTTTGGGGGGGGGGGGGGGGGGTGTAAGAACAGACCCACATTCTCCATAACAAGCAAAGTCTAGATGTGGATAAACAACCAGAAGTTTTTGCTAGAGTTAACAGCCGGTAAACGCTAAGAAGAAGAAGAAGAATCGTGGAATTCTGCAAACAGACGGTGCCAGGATTATACACTATGAGTTCCAACCATGTGTTTCTGAAATCTATATGGAAAGCAAAGATCAATAATAAGGTGTCTTACCAGCCATGTCATAAGGGGCAACTAAGAAGGGTTGGCAAGAGGTTGGCTATTTCATCTAGTAGAAAGCTTTAGCTTAAACAATCCGACCAATCAAGAACATACAGAGCACTTATACACAACATTAAATGTTTGTTAGTGTGTGTTTTAAAACATCAGTGTGTTCAGATAAGGATGATCCTGTAACAGGCCCAGCAAGTCGGTAGAGATTCTATTTTTTCCCTTGCAACTGCTCAAGAATTATGCCCATGCTGACCTTGATCCGCGCTTCACTGATCCATCTGTGTAGATGATGATGATGTCTTCTGGGTGTGAATGCTGATCTATCAGTGCCCTTACCTCTGTGTCTACGGTCCCAGGAATCTGATCCCAGTGTGATGACAACCTTAGAGATGGCGCACATGTTTACTGGGGGTATTAGTTAATTCTTTTCCGTGACTAATCTTGTTTAAGTCCCATGTGTGCTTGATTAAATCCTCAGCCTAGGCCATCCAGGTTAACCAGAACTTCGGACTGGAGTTTACAGCTGGTGAAAGTGACGAATAAGTTGAAAGAATCATTTCATGGGTGCTTTTTAATATCCTACCCCAAACAGGGGAAATCCACAGGTCACAGGACAGTCTAATATTTCAGGAAGTGGTAGATAGGCTACATGCAGTCGTGGGACCTAGGCTGCATGCAGTTGGTGGATCTAGGCTGCATTCTCTCATAAGACGTAGGTAGGTTGTGGTTAGAGTCAGTTCTAGATGTTTTGGGGTCGTTAAAACCATCAGAAAGCCGGGAAACCCAGTCTTACCACCCTCTAAAATATTTCACTGTCCTGTGGCATCATCTTGGGTAAGATATTATTAAAGAACCCATTTCTGTGCTTCAGTACATTTAATATTGATATAAATTCACAAGTATGCATTATACAGAAGAATATGCCAGATAATAAATTTCGCAATATACTGTTTTCTGCCCTCATTATTTGTATACACACCTTAACAATATCCGACAATGCAGTGAGGTTTTCTTTCATGTGGCTCAATATCTTGACTAAAGCAACATGGTCCTGCTCAGAGCTAGAGACGCCAGACGAGAAATACGGCAGCAGGTTGAGAGTGACAAATTCTGCATGCCACATCTGCTGCTGGGATAACACAGAACGGATCCACTCTGCTGATTCAGTTGAAGTCTCATTTATCTGTTCTGACAAACTCAGGTCCACTGGAAACATATAACAAAGTCTGCATTTCAATTTCAGAGTGCAGTTTCTATAAAAGGTGCAATACACTAAGTTATACTGAGGAGCCGCGTTAGGGCAGTCGATAGGAGGCTTGCTTTCAAATCCAGCTGGGAATTGCTGCAGCCACGGTCAGTGTTCGAAACCGGGCGGTTTCCGGGGTTCACCCAGCCTCTAGGAAATGGGTACCAGAGTTGACACTCTGGGGTGAATGGAGGAATGTCGCAGTAGCTACGGAGTTACGTGCTAACGGTGACACAGGTGGACAGTTTCTTATCAGCTGTCCGTACTAGTACTTATGGTTTATAACCGTGTGCAATGACGCTGGTTCACATCTCCCAACTTTACCTTTATACTAAGTTATTAGAATCCAGACTTTTCAGCCTAATATATGTAAAGATAATGCTGGCTTTTGCAGTCACAAGGAAATCAGTAAAATAGTTGCCATAGATATCTGACTCAAGACTACAAACTTCAACAGTGATTAAAAGCAAAGGTCACCATCAAAACAGGAAATAGAATTTGGGACACAGAATACAGTAAAACCGTTCTTGGCCAAGTTAAATTTTCATCGATAAAACATTTTAGTAGTCATCTCGTCATCCCCTTGTAGGATGCAATTTTAGTTATTTTGAAGCCCCACTCTGGCTTTTGCCAGGGGCTCTAAATATAGCATAATGACTGAATGGGGTTTCAGGGACCTCTCCATGGGTGATCCTCATCTGCATTGTGGCACTTTGTGTCACCGGGTGTTTATTGCTTGTGTGATGCACTGGTGGAGTACAACTTACATACATACAACATACTAGTATACTTCACAAAGAGAATACCTTCTCAGTGTTTGATGTTAAAGAAGGTTCTGTCTTTAACGTTTATCCACCTATAAAAATTATGCGCTGTTTATGTACATCATAAAAAAACTAAATGTACACACACAATTTAAAATAAATTGTTGTTATTCTCTGGTTAAATCTGCTAGTGATCCTCTGGTTAAATGTTGGCAACTGTCAGTCTTTCCAGATGACAGTGTTATATTGTAATACCGTATGCGTGGGAAACACAGTCCATGACGATGATGCGTTTGACTAGCAAGACCCGCCCATGTTAAGAAAAGTCTTCCACAGTTACAGCACAAGATTTCAGGACAGTTGTTGCCATCACATGTATTTAATAAGCTTCTTCTCAGACACTGAGCTGTCAACCTTTCTGCAATCATTATTTTTCTTTATTTCCATTCCCTTCCTGATTTTCCCGCTCCACAAAACACAGACACATGTGCTTTTTATTGATTACTTATGGAGAGTTGTAGCAGTGCAGCAGTTAGCACAGTTATGGGGTATCAGGAAGTGTCCAGGGAAGTAAAAATGGCAAAAATAATGCTGACCACATGAGCCAATAAGTATCAACTGGTTAATACAAATATGAGGCTAGCACTATAAGCCCGCTGCACCTCAATAGGTGAAACACGACCTCTATTGTTTAACTGAGTGTAACAATTTTTTTTGGGGGGATCAACTGAGATGAGAAAGAGAATTCTCACGAGCCATTTAAATCCTATACTGATATATGGGAGTGAATCATGGGCAGTTAGACATTTAGTGAACAATTATCTGGAAGCAGTGAAGATGTGGTTTTACAGACGAATGATGAGAATACTCCGGACAGATAAAAGAGTTATGAAGATGTCTTGAAAGAAACTGACTCACAGAGGGGACTGATTACCCACAACAGAAGAAGACAATCTACATTCTTTGGTCACATCATGAAAAGGAGAAAAATGGAGATCAGAGACAGAAGATGCTGGACAGTCTGACATCATGGTCTGAGAGATCACCTATGTGAGAGACCTAACAGAAAAGTACACAAGACAGAAAGTTGTGGATAAATGTAACCATCAATGCCTCATGACATGGACTATAAGAAGAAGAAGAGAGTTATCTACCTGTGATGCCAAACTTCCTGCCATTCCTGTGGGTGGTACACATGGTATCAGCCTGTTGTTTATTGCTGATGTTGAAGCTGGAAGGCACAATAACAGTGGTGATGGTATCCCAGCTCCACAGATGTACATCAGTTGTGCCATTACTGAACACAAAAACCTGTGTTAGACAAGATGGCATCATTAAGCATAACCACAATGTATCACTCTCATCTACTGTATTCACTAACTGTGAAAACAAATGTATACATCACCATTAACGTGTTAAAGAATTCCTCAAGTCTATCCTTATTTCTTTTATTTAATTAAATGCCTACAAATGTTGTTGCCATCACATGTATTTAATATGCTTCTTCTCAGACACTGAGCTCTCAACCTTTCTGCAATCATTATTTTTCTGTATTCCCATTCCCTTCCTGATTTTCCCACTCCACAAAACACAGACACATGTGCTTTTTATTAATTACTTATGGAGAGTTGTAGCAGTTCAGCAGTTAGCACAGTTATCTTCCAGTCTGGCGGCCATGAGTTGAAATCTGTATTAAGGTAGATTTTATAGCCTGACCTGAGCTCCCAGATCGTCCTGGCTTAATATGGGGTATCAGGAAGTACCATTACATCTCGATACAGTGGAAGTTACTGATAATAAATGAACCAATGCAGCTGAAATATGTCATATGAAGCCAAATACGTATTCACGCAGAGCAGGCCATTGTTCAGCGCTACAACAAAAAGGAATCTACACATCAAGCCCAAAAACTACTAAAATCTTCATGTAGTATTTTACTATAATTATCATTATGATTTTTTTGGGGTGTGTGTTGGTCAATTGAGAGGAGAAAGAGAATTCTACCCTATATGCTAAAATACACATATTACAAGTCAACAACTGTTCTCTGGCCTCTTAACCATGTCATGTATTTCCCATGCATGCTCTGTCCTCATCTTCGACAGCCAGTGCGGAGTTCCAATACTGATGGTACCGGTAACAATCTGGTTAAATGTCTGTCTTGCCTTTCCTCTGAGTGTAGTGAGCCGGCCAGACCCTCTGGTTTCACCCAGGTGCCTCATTCTCTCCAGGCCATAATAATCTTCTTTCTCTACTGATTCCGTTGATTGTTCCCAAAGGGCCTTGACCACATCTGTCTTGTCATGTATCAATTCACCACATAGTGATGCAGGTCTAGCCAATCTGTCTGTCTGTTCATTACCCACCACACCGGCATCTCCTGGAGAAAAGATCCAAAGTATGTGCAGACTTAGGCTGACATCTATTTTTTAAAAATACAGATTTTTTTTTTTATTAACATGAGCAGAATTTATTTTAAACCATATTAATGCAGGTAAACACAGGGAAAAATACCAAAGCAATGAGAGAAAATCATCCAAAGCAATGAGAGAAAGTAGACATATTTCACAGTCAAATTAAGATACAAAACCAAGAAGGTGTATGTGAAGAAAATACACAGTAAAACTAAACTTGAAGAGATGAAAATCAAGTGCTGAGACATTACTGGGATATATAAAGAAAATGAGATTAGGTACATGGCAAACTGCTTAACAGGCCCAGGGAGCAAAAAAGATAAAAGAATGTATGGAGCATGTAAGTAAATGAAGGTATACATTTTATTAGAACTTAATTATATCACCTAAAGAAGACAACCGAAATGAATTATTAAAATTCACTAAAAAATCATATCAAACTGCCTCATTAATAAATACAAACCTCATTGTGTATGCCAATATCCTTTGATGGAGGATCACAATCCTTCTGGCTTGAGCACGGGCAATCATGTAGGCCCCCTTCTACTACAAAAAATCCCACTGACTATGTAAAGCGTTGCATATACCAGATGTTTCATTGTTATGTGTCTGATCTGAAAATACCAACAGGCAAAAGGCAAATAAAAAAATGGATGAATCAACTGTGAGCACAACATAAGCATACAATATCACTAAAGACAAAAATATTTATCTCAATTACAAACCACATAAGTAAGACAGCAAATCACTGGTTAAATTACTACTATATGTGCAAAGCGGGAGCCGCAGAGAAGTAATGCTAGATGCTCTCTGGTAGATCTAAACTGTCTTACGTACAAATCTGAACAGAGGCGGACTTTTTTCAAAACTACCTTGCCTCCAATAGCTACTAGATAAAGTCATGGGAAGTGAAGGCAGTCGGCCTGATGTTGACCACTATGGGGCTATAAATACAGCTCTAGCACTATATGCCCAATTCATCTGAAGATGTGGAAAAGGGTGCTTGACTTGACTTTCTGTGTAGAATACTCTATTACGGTCAGCAATGTTAATGTCCCTTCTTCACCAGACAACTTGCCAAACTTTATCATATAAACTGCTCCTCAATAGTTTCCAGGAAATACTTCAAACCTTACAGAAAAGTTGTTGGATGTATTCACATCAGAAAACAATTTAATTTAAATCACTTGCTACCTGTGTGAACCTTCACATGCACACAGCATGTGACAAAACTTAAAGTAAGCATACCTTAAAAATTAATGGAAAAAAAAAACCTTGAGCAATCTACAATTGAATTCTATACTGCTATTAGTATTAATGTCATGTTACAATGTTGTCTAAAATTACAGAAATGTGACCTATCAAATATTAAATAAAATGCTTGAGGAAAGCCACTGATTTGATTAGAAGAGACAGAATTCAAAATGATAATCAGAAACATTAGTTACAGCTTGCTGCATTGAATTTACAGTCAGAAGACAAATACCATGATTTGATCAACTTATCACTGAATTTACAGTCACATAACAAATACCATCATTTGAGAAACTTATCACTGAATTTACATTCGGATAACACACACAATGATTTGATCAACTTTTCAGAATGACCTGGAATCAGCTAGCATTTTATAACTAAACACGAAGAAGCTCTAACCTTGACTAGAGAGGTTAGAGAACATACTATATCAAAAGTATACCAAACAAACACAATATTTATCACTAGGAAAACTAAAAAAAGCACAATAAATCAATTTACAGGCACAGTATTTACACTCATAGAGAGAAAAGAAGTTGAGTTCGAAGGAAACTAGACAAGCGTCTGACTCAAGATTGAAAACTTAATTTTTAACAAGTGTCCTACTCAAGATTGAGAACTTAATTTTTAACAAGTGTCCTACTCAAGATTGAAAACTTAATTTTTAACAAATCTCCTACTCAAGATTGAAAACTTAATTTTTAACAAGTGTCCTACTCAAGATTGAAAACTTAATTTTTAACAAATCTCCTACTCAAGATTGAGAACTTAATTTTTAACAAGTGTCCTACTCAAGATTGAGAACTTAATTTTTAACAAATCTCCTACTCAAGATTGAAAACTTAATTTTTAACAAGTGTCCTACTCAAGATTGAAAACTTAATTTTTAACAAGTGTCCTACTCAAGATTGAAAACTTAATTTTTAACAAGTGTCCTACTCAAGATTGAAAACTTAATTTTTAACAAGTGTCCTACTCAAGATTGAAAACTTAATTTTTAACTACATGTAACAGCAAATATAAATCAAAAATCATCACACATATTTTCTTCTTTTTTTAGCATTCTGAGACCTTGAGGTTCATTGCTGCAGATATCACCTGCCTTCATTCCAGTTGGTGACACCAAGTATATGCAGGTCTGTCTGAACAATATCTCTCCATCGTCTTCTTGGTCTGCCTCATGGTCTGTGACATTCTTTCAATATGCCCCAACAATTTCAGTTTATTAGCTCTCATGAAGTGAAGTACACATGCTAAAAGATAGTGTATTTCAAGATGTGACCACAAAGTAAGTGCAGGCGGTTATTTAAACAAATAAAAATTGTATAGCTACGCTTAAAGTGCAAAAAGAAAACAATAATACAATCATAAACAAATCTTGTGCACTAGACAATGAATTTAGATTAAGAAAATAAACAGTGAACCAAATTGTAAATGTGCTAATTCTCAGTCCCAGAAGATGTTTAGACAGACATTCAAGTAGATAAATAACCAAACTGAGAAAACAGGCACATAATTTTAACATTGGAGGTGACCACTGAAGATGCTAGATTTCCTTAGTATGCTCTGACCAAATTAGAAAGGTATAAAAACTGCTGGCTATGATTCACAGGAAAGACACAATCTCACATCACTCGCTTCTCAGCCTTAAGGAGTTAGGAAATGGACATTCAGGCCTATCTTACTTTCTGCTTTTCTTAGCCATGGTCTTTCAATGTCCACTAAATATTTCAACTAAATATACAATATGTAGAAGAAGATGGCTATTTGAAGTATTTGTGGATCGTGATAAAAAAGCAGTGTAAAAAAAAAAACAGCTCTCCTTTAAATACCGATTGTTAGCTGGAAAGCTTAGTGAGAGTTCACTCCCTTGGCTGCATTGCAAATACAGTGCAGAAAAGTCACGAATCAAAACAGACAGTGAGGTCGACATCAGGCCTGCCAATGCTTGGGTGTTTAACCCAGATCTGGGTGTTTATGTGACGCCTTGGGGAAATCTGGGTTGTTTTTTTTTAGTATATATATATATATATATATATATATGTGCTCTTAGTTGCCACGGATGTGACTCCTACAGATCTGTATGCCTTAATGACCAATACATTTGCGTGGTTAGGGGTAGGGTTAGATGTGACACATTTAGTCACTTTTTTTTAAGGACAATTCGCCATCAATTGGGCACCAGCCGCGCCCTAGCTATTGCCCTCATATTTAGGAGAATTCCAGTGGCGCCACTGCCACAAGCATCACATTGTCAGCCATTATTTGGAACTCCTACGTCAAAATTTTCACATCTTACCCTAATGCTAACCCTATCCCAAACCCTACACTCTACGCAACCGTATTCGCAACCGTATGATGATAGGTAAGTACGTCATTTGTTTCGTTCCCTCTGTTCGGTCCGTATTTGCACTGCAACCAAGGGAGTGAACTCCCACTAAGCGACCCTCGGCTTTCCAGCTAAGGATCAGTATTTAAAGGAGAGAAAAAAAAACTAAATAAATTTTTCAATTTCTAATGTTAATCAACATATTATACTCACTGGAACTGACTGTATATATATATATATATATATATATATATATATATATATATATATATATATATATATATATATATATATATATATATATATATATGAGCTTAATTATTATTAAAATAATTTAATTAGTGGCTCTACTGTCAAATTTGGCCGGTAAGTTGGGACTGCTTCGGCCGGCTTAGCGGGGCTTAGTGGGAGTTATGTTCCGTCGCGTCTCTTCGCCAAACTCAAAACAAGTCACGGAAATAGTCACGAATCAAATGACATACTTACCTATCATCATCCGGGTGCATGTAGGGTTGCGTCTAGGGTTACCTATCATCATACGGTTGCGCGTAGGGTGTCTATCATCATCATACGGTTGCGTGTAGGGATGCATAGGGTGTCTATCATCATCATAGTGTTAGGGTTTGGGTTAGCGGTAGGGTTAGGGGTAGGCTTAGGGGTAGGGTTAGGGTTAGGGGAAGGGTTAGGGGGTAGGGTTAGGGTTAGTGGTAGGGGTAGGGTTAGGGTTAGGGGTAGGGTTAGGGTTAGATGTGAAAATATTCACGTAGGAGGTCGAAATACTGGCCGCCAATCTGATGCTTGTGGGAGTGGCGCCACTGGAAGTGTGCCACATATGACGGCAATAGCGCGCGGCGGCTGGTGCCCCAATCGGTGGCGAATTGTCCGTGTCAGTAGCATCCACCGTCCGTCGACTGTTTGCACGTGCATGTGACTGCGTGATTGTAGGGACCTACGGCGTCACAATTGTCACATCTAACGGTACACCTAACCCTAAACCTAACCCTAAACCTAACCCCTAAACGCTAACCCAACCCCTCATCTTACGCAAACAACCAACCTACACGCAATAAGCAGCCCTACACGCAACCGTAGGACGATGATAGACACCCTACACAACCCTACACGCACCCGGATGATGATAGATAAGTATGCCGTTTGATTCATGACTTGTTCCGTGACTTGTTTTGAGTTTGGCCAAGGGACATAACTCCCACTAAGCCCCGCTAAGCCGGCCGAAGCAGTCCAGCTTACCGGCCAAATTTGACAGTAGAGCCTAATTAGTAAATATATGTATTAGAATATGATTTGTTATGCCAGTGAAGTGAAACAAACCTGCATAACGATAACCAAATGTGAAAATGCAGTTTATAGGACAAATAAGTCAGTTATAACACTCAACTTTCCTCTTTACAAGTTGACCGAAATAGGTAACTGATAAGAATGAGATAAGATGATTACTGATTATCAATTAACTTGTCTCTAAATTTAAGCAAAGCCTTTCCTTTAGTTAAGTATTTAAAGGTAAATAAAGGAAGGGGAAAAGATGGTAGAGGTAGAGAAGAAGAACAGGGTAAACGCTGAAGATATCATATATTAGTCTAGAAATTATCAATCAATGACAACTGTGAAATGATAACCTCGAAAATGTGTATACCATGTCATAAACGACAGACACACCGTGTCAGTGTAACCGATGGTGTAGAAGTTAGCACCTACCTTAGGCTCTGTGATGAGTTGTGACATTACTTCCGGGATCTAGTTGCCAGGTACGCCTGGGATTATCGCACCTGGTTCGAAATATCTCCCGCATCATCAAAATGTGTGTGCTTTTCTCTCCACGCCATATAGGGGGTGCGTGGTCTCGAGGCATGGAATTTGCACCGCCGAGCTAATAGGAGTAAAGAAAGCACTTGACCTAACCTTAAAAATCATCCCCAAAAAAGCCCACGTACTAACCGACTCACTGGCCGCCGTATAAGCACTGAGCAACCTCTGCAAAAATAGCAGACCGGCAATTATACCTTCTTTAATGGCCGCATCAACATAGCTCAGACAGAAGGGATGTGAACTCACAATAGGCTGGATACCAGTCCACAAGGAGGTAATCGGCAGCGAACAAGCGGGCATAACCACCCAAAAAGGTTTTCAATGTGACAACGCCCTAGACGTGGGACTAGGCAAATCAGAGGGCAGAGCAGCCACAAAGTACATAATATAGAATAAGTAAAGGCAGGAATGTGAACAGTGTAGACACGCCTTCCAACTGGTAAGAAAACCCAGACTCTCTTCTCATATCAAAGAACCTATAAAGATACCCATATACAACAAAATGCGAAACCCCAGACTAGGCAACTGGCCCGAAGTCTACAAAACACCGTGGTGTACCAAATGCAAAACAAGAAATACGCTATGCCACTACTTACTGGAGTGCATCAAATATGAAGAACAAAGGAGCCCAATAAAGGACTACCTACACAGCAAAAACAAAAATGTCTCTGTCACCGAGATGCTGCATGTTAATAGCTAAGCTAACACACAGAAACTTGTGCAACAGTTCCCAGCAGAACAAAAGCAGGGAAAACACCAGAACCAACCCAGCAAAGACGACACAGCCAGGAACAACAAAACAACCTACCGAGAGAGAAGTAGACCAGTGGACAGCGACCTCCTAACCTTCAAGACCAGACACCTAAGAAGAATTTCCAAAAAACTGTCCGTCTATCTACAACTTCCGACCTCACTATAAGTTCTTAACGAATGTTCAGATTACAGTGGAATTTGGCTTAACGAGCATAATTCTTTTATAGAATCATATTCGTTAAGCGAAACACTCGTTATGCGAAACAATTTTTCTCATATATATTAATGTAAAATACGATAATGCGTTCCATTTTGAAGAAAATACTCACAAAATACTATGTATAACGTTAATTGAAAGAAAATTATATACATATTGTGAAGGAGAGTAAAACATCTTCATCTTTTCTTCAAATGCTCAACGAACCCACCTGGAATGCGAATTCGATTTGGAGAAAAAAGGTCGAAATAATTATCATACATAGCTAATAATTTTTTTTTTACTAAAAAGATGTCCAGAGACATTTGTTTTTGCCGACGCTTCAAAATTTGGCGAAAATGCGACACGACATTATCATTAAATAACTTTGCAACTTATTAGGGTGATGCTTCTCAATGTAAGATGCAACAGTTTGCCATGCTTTCAACATTTCTCTTGAAGATTGCTTTTCTGTTACCTCCTTCTCCTCCTCTGTCAAACTTTCCTCCAAAACTTCTTGCTGTGAAACACAATGCAACTCCATAAGCTCTTCAGTGCTCTTGGCTGTGCTCTTCCACAAGCTCTTCGATATCACTGTTATCCACCTACAATCTCATGATAGTGGCCAAAGACATAGTCACGGGAGACATTCCCAATAAATTCCAGGGTGTTCAGGTTGTAGTTTCTCGCGGTTTCTCTACATCCAAGTTCACATCTCAAAAGCGCGCACTTGCAAAACGCGCGCGCTTGACTATGACGCGCAGTGTTGCCACTGCCCAGAGGTCGACAACGCATAACATAGACCGCAGAAATATCAGAGACATTGACAAGTACTTTATACGAAGCGAACAGAATAACCCGTTTCATAGATATATTTCTGTTCTGACTCCGCAAGACATTCCATGAGTAGAGAAAAGAAGAAGTAGAAGAAGAAGGCGCCACCTGAAAAAGCTTGGAGAACACTGATCTATAGCAACCATACCTGTCTAAGCCGTTTACCTGTGACTCATCCATCCCGCCTGTAACGCCGTAGATCAGGTGCGTGACAGTCACTGACAGGATCTGCTCGGACAACTGCTGTGTCAACAATCTTGTCAGTCACCCTGACATCTGTTAGGTCTCGGTGACCCGGTGGATTAGTTCACCCCCCCCTGACCCCACCCCCGACCCAGGCTTCCACCCCCCATTCAACCATTCGACCTCCACTTCTCAAATAGGTCAAGGTATGGAGATAGTTGGGGTATACCTGCTAGGCGTTCGCCTGCGGATCGGAAGGTCGTGCGCCCGAGTGATGTACGGAGTATCTCCTGTCCAACATAATGTGTACACATTATGTTGGATATGTGTGTGTGTGTGTGTGGCGCGGTGATTTATGTCACAGGCGTGAGGGAAAGTTAAGTCCAACATACATGTGTGTGTGTGTGTGTGTGTGTGGCGCGGTGATTTATGTCACAGGCGTGAGGGAAAGTTAAGTCCAACATAATGTGTATAAGGAGATACTCCGTACGTCACTCGGGCGCCAGTCCTTCACTGTTCTGGTTGTACGGAACCTCACGCAAGACCCCTGCAGCACGTCCTCGTCGTGCGCCACGGATAATGTCTCAAATGAGCATTAACAGAGCTGTCAGTGGATCTCGGAGTTTAGCGGCCCTCAGAGGTGATGTGTCCTTGTGGCTCTCATCAGCCCGCCTCCAAACGCATGGGTGAAAAAGGTTATCAAAACTCATTAGGAACATGAGTAAAGTGCTTGCCGAATGTACAACTAAAATTACAACCCTTGGTTAAAAGATTGGGGAGTGAAGAGAACATTGTTCTGCTGAGACTCAACCCTTGACCTAGAGATTTACCCGCAGCACAGACGGGTAACATCTCCTGTGGGTGGCGTCTCGCAGCAAGATTCTAGCCATGTACATCCTCTGTCAACCCTCAGTGTCGTCGTCACCGCGCTGAGGTACACAAAGACAGCAACGATTCATCGGCTGGCCAAGCCTAAATGTCCAACAAAACTAGAACCTACGAGACATGAGTAAGCTCAAAATCTGACCATCACAAATCGTATTGAACGGAAAAAGTCCAAATGTCCACACCCAAAGACCCCACTCGCCCGAGTGCTGGGACCAAACAGATAACGACATGCCTGACGCAGGATGTTAAATTTTGTCGGGCTAACGGCTCGTCAAAGATACCTAACGTGCGAAGAAAAAGAATGTACCTATTTGGGTGGTCACAAAAGTCCAGAATTAGCGTCCAGAATTAGCGGGCTGCTCCCCGCTGACTTCCGGAGAGCGCAGCCCTTGTCGAGCGGGAAGCCTAATACGGTTGTGAGGTTAAGCAGGCATGTGCAGGACGTGACGATTCCTTGGGTGAGCCCAGAACCAGAGCGCCATGTGCCGGCTCTGCATACATGGAAGCCTCCTTGGATGGCGGGGAACGCCCATGATCTGCCCCCGCCTCCCCTTGAGGGCCAACCGTTCCACAGGGGGCTTCCCCAAAGGGATACTCCGGGGGCTATACCTGCGGAAAAGGAGACAAAGTGGACACCACACAAATCAGGCAACGTCTTGACCCACCCAAAACAATGGCCACAGTCATTCTAGAAATAGGCCTGACGTCTTCCCTCGAAGCCGGAGTACAGCTGCCCATGAGGCAGGGAACAACAAAACGGTTGTACACGCAAAACTCAGGTCCAGGTAAAAGCCAAAAGTCCAAGCGGACGATTAACCGGGACCTTCCGCCGGAATTCACTGCCGGTGAACGAAGAAGAAGAATATATATATATATATATATATATAATACTTATATATATATTATATATGCTTTATATATGATGTACTTTGCTACTTAAAAAAAAAAAAAAAACTCTCTACTTCTCTACATCTAGAGTCAGGGTGGGAAGCAATCGTTTAAACCGGCCCTTCTTTTCGCTTTGTATAGACTTCTTTTCCTGGTCCAACTCTTTCTCCGTTAGTGCTGTTTGTGATTCCATGCTCTGTTATTTGCCGATTTTTTTTTCATGGCTAAACCATTTTATCCTTTGTCTGTCGATATAGTTCAATATTGATTTTGTGCTGACTCTCCTCCTGATATCATCGATAATAGATCGATCTTCCCTTGTTACATATCGCATAGTATATAAACATTTCGTTTATGATTATGTCGTGTCTATTTTTTTCATCTGTATTCTTGAGACATTGTCCATGTGTGACATTTAAAACATAGTGTTGGTAAGAATATTGCGTTAAACACAGCATTCCTTTAGTTTGGTGTTCATATTCACATGCTTGCATTTCAATACTGGCACAATTTTTCCTATGACTTGATCGGCTTTATGGCATCTTTACTGCATTTATTTATTCATTCTTCTGTTTTCCGAAAAAGAATTATATCTCGTTTTGTGCACTTCTTCGCCCGCTTTAAACTGCTGTTTATCAATTTTGATGTTGTGGTACTTTTCCTCAAATAATTTCGGTAACTTGTTAACAGCAGTGACCCGGAAGTCGATGTGACGTCAGCTCAGGGTCAGGGCGGGTAGCTTATTCCTCATTTGCTGCAGAGCCATTGTCAACCCTGCTGGAACTGTTTAAGATTTTCTGACGGGACATTGAAGTCTTGAATGTCAGCATTAGGTAAGTTTATGTCGTTGCTGTCATTGGTCATATTTATCAGAACTCAAATGAAAACTGTACATCCCAATTTTAATCTTAAAGGTTCAACAGGATATTTTTGAAAAATAACTTTTACTTAGTGTAGTGAGCAGTAATCCGAGTAATCGCTTGTTGTAATGACACAATGCTAGTGAATATGATCTAAATATTCTTAGTACAATCTCTCTTAATCACAGACCAAAAGGATTCCATCACAGCAATTATTGGAAACAGTACAGATTAACAATTTTCTTGAAAAGTTCCATGATATATAAAATATCAAATATAATAATATATTACTAAGATAATTCGATTATTACTTGATATCCTACTTAAAACCTTGAAGGTTAAACACTTGCAAACAACAACACAATGTAGATATCCGACTTATAAACTTGAAAGTTAAACACTTGCAAACAACAACACAATGTAGATATCCCACTTATAACCTTGAAGGTTAAACACTTGCAAACAACAACACAATGTAGATATCCAACTTATAACCTTGAAGGTTAAGCACTTGCAAATAACAACACAATGTAGATATCCCACTTATAACCTTAAAGGTTAAACACTTGCAAACAACAACACAATGTAGATATCCCACTTATAACCTTGAAGGTTAAACACTTGCAAACAACAACACAGTGTAGATATCCCACTTATAACCTTGAAGGTTAAACACTTGCAAACAACAACACAATGTAGATATCCCACTTATAACCTTAAAGGTTAAACACTTGCAAACAACAACACAATGTAGATATCCCACTTATAACCTTGAAGGTTAAACACTTGCAAACAACAACACAGTGTAGATATCCCACTTATAACCTTGAAGGTTAAACACTTGCAAACAACAACACAATGTAGATATCCCACTTATAACCTTGAAGGTTAAACACTTGCAAACAACAACACAATGTAGATATCCCACTTATAACCTTGAAGGTTAAACACTTGCAAACAACAACACAATGTAGATATCCCACTTATAACCTTGAAGGTTAAACACTTGCAAACAACAACACAGTGTAGATATCCCACTTATAACCTTGAAGGTTAAACACTTGCAAACAACAACACAATGTAGATATCCCACTTATAACCTTGAAGGTTAAACACTTGCAAACAACAACACAATGTGATATCCCACTTATAACCTTGAAGTTAAACACTTGCAAACAACAACACAATGTAGATATCCCACTTAAAACCTTGAAGGTTAAACACTTGCAAACAACAACACAATGTAGATATCCCACTTATAACCTTGAAGGTTAAACACTTGCAAACAACAACACAATGTAGATATCCCACTTATAACCTTGAAGGTTAAACACTTGCAAACAACAACACAATGTAGATATCCCACTTATAACCTTGAAGGTTCAACACTAAACAACAACACAATGTAATATCCCACTTATAACCTTGAACACTTGCAAACAACAACACAATGTAGATATCCCACTTAAAACCTTGAAGGTTAAACACTTGCAAACAACAACACAATGTAGATATCCCACTTATAACCTTGAAGGTTAAACACTTGCAAACAACAACACAATTGCAATAACAAGGTTAAACAAAACACAATGTAGATATCCCACTTATAACCTTGAAGGTTCAACACTTGCAAACAACAACACAATGTAGATATCCCACTTATAACCTTGAAGGTTCAACACTTGCAAACAACAACACAATGTAGATATCCCACTTATAACCTTGAAGGTTAAACACTTGCAAACAACAACACAATGTAGATATCCCACTTAAAACCTTGAAGGTTAAACACTTGCAAACAACAACACAATGTAGATATCCCACTTATAACCTTGAAGGTTAAACACTTGCAAACAACAACACAATGTAGATATCCCTTGACTTAAACACTTGCAATCAACAACACAATGTAGATATCCCACTTATAACCTTGAAGGTTAAACACTTGCAAACAACAACACAATGTAGATATCCCACTTATAACCTTGAAGGTTAAACACTTGCAAACAACAACACAATATGCCAACTGCCAGTTTACAAGTAAATGCTAAAGAGTAAGAAGAGTAAGCGGTTTAAAAATAACTATAGTGACCAGTGTTCACCATGGTTATGTTATAGCAATATCTTTGCACATTGGGCATCCCTATACATGCTCAGTCTTCCGATGCAGCAGTCAATCCGAAGTACCTCTACTGATTGATCCCATGAGGAGTTAATTGTATTATCTCCTGTCTTTACCTTGAAGACAGCATAGATATGCTTCAACAGGCTTAACATCCTCGGTCATGCAGTCATGTTAGCATCAGAGATTTGCCGTTATTTCCAGTCTTGTCCGTACAACATTGATAATATCAGCTCTTTCCATGCTTCTTTCCATTTCATTGATGCCTTACTTGCAAGCTGGTCAGCTCTTTCATTACCATGTACTCCTGAGCACCCAGGTGTCTAGATACAGATGATGGAGGTTAACTGTGACTTTCAAATGCTTTCTACCCATTTGGAGAGTAGACTCTCTGTAGAGATTTTCTGAAGCATGTTCATAGTTTGCAACGATTACCACATGTGTGATTGCTTGTTCTGCTACCCATGTGAGTTCTCTGAAAGCAAGTTATCTCCGTGGTCATGCTTGACGTGGTTGTCTGGTAAGCACAGGTACCCCTTTTATTGTTTTCCCTATCCTTTGTTCTGTGAATGTGTGGTTTGTGAGGACTATTATCACAGCACTTCGGACGGATCCATAGGTGCTCCGATCTCCTCCTTAATAGCTCCACAGGAGTAGAACAACGGATCATGCCCATATGTTGAATAACCAGATGCCTTGTGCCCTTGATGAAATGTTCATATCTGGCTTCTCTGGATTGCACCCTGATGTCTACCAACCTGGACAAGGAGTCCTGCTTATGGTCATGATCTTCTCTGCGACATGCAGCTTGTATGGCATTAATGGCATCATTCCTGTCCTGTCATGGGCCAGTCATGGTAACTGTCTTGCCTATCAGATGTTTTCTGCACGATCATTGCCTTGAACACCTGTGCACCATGCCATGTTTGTCCGATAGAATTCAATCCTGGAGGAAGAAAACAAAAAGGTTATAAATTCTAAAACAAGGATGTGGGAGTAGCGTAGCGGACACTCGCATGTGGATCGGAAGGTCATGGGTTTGCTTCCTGGCGGAGCCGGATTTTTTTCCAAAAATGACCTTGACTCCCAGGTCAACCCAGCCTTGAGTGGGTACTGGGTGCAGACCTGGGAAGTACAGGCGGCCAGTGTGATGCTGACCACATCACCCATCTTGTGCTGATTAGTCTAAATAAATATAGGTGCCCTATATGCCTAAAGGTGTGGAAAAAGAAACTTTAATTACTTTTACTGAAACAAGGATGTGATTTCTGAATCTTTTCCCCAGTTTGCCCAACTCTGAGAGCCAAACACTGAGCTCATTCTGCCCGAGTACACTGGGTAACTACCAGAGCTAACTGGCCAACTGTGTATGGAGTGTCAGTGTGTCTACAATGCAGACAAAGGGAACAAGTGTAGAACAAATAAAATAAATGGAACGAAAATAATAATAATACAGTAATCATAAAACAGGCGTAATTGGAGTAATAGTCGTAATAAAAGGGCAATAACTGCACCAATAATACTGTTTTCTCTGCTTTTATCGCTTCGAAAATGAGGCCAACAACTTTGAGCTGTTTGAGAACCACTGCGCTAAATTCTAACTGGCATGTATGACCCGGCCAATCGATTTATAGTCCAGATGTAAAGGGTGGATTCATGGATAGAATGAAGTCGGGGGAGAACAGGATCCCGGCCCGGGTGAAAGGATACCCAAAAAAAGAGCAGGGAGATAATTTAGACTTGGACCCTTTTAAATAAAAAAACTTGGCAATGTGTGTTTTGGTTTTTAAAGGCTTGTGGGTTTTTCGTTTTTTAAGAAAATTTTGGGTTTTTTTTGTTAAATTTTTAGGTTTTTCTATTTTGTGAGGCTTATTTTGTCGTCTGTAAGATTCTTATTCGGTGGGTACATAAAAAGGGTTTTTATTTGAGATGTGTGGGCAAAACCGCCTTTAATTCCCCGGACAGGGGATAAATTTTGGGCCCCCGCGTTTGCGGGACAGTGTTAGTTTTTGTTATGACCAAAAATTTAACGCTTTTACATCTGTTTGCAAAAATTCCCCGTGGTAAAGCAGTTTTTTGGCCAAACCATTTCCCCCGGGTAACCAGTTTTGTTTG
>CAJHNH020000358.1:627500-640000 GCA_905116865.2 Candidula unifasciata
TTCGCATTCGGAAGAAGCTCCTATTTACTCGACTCACACAACATGCTTGTTGAGAAGGCAGTGTGTCTAAAGGTAAAGGTAAAATCGGGAGATGTGAACCAGCGTCATTGCACATGGTTATAAACCATACGTGCTCTGCCACCAGTACGGACAGCTGACGAGAAACTGTCTGCCTGTGTCGCCGTTCGCACGTCTGTAGCTACGGCGACGTTCCTCCATTTACCCCAGAGTGTCAGCTCTGGTACCCATTTCCTAGAGGCTGGGCGAACCCCGGGAGCCCCCCGGTTTCGAACACCGGCCTTGAGCTGGAAACAGTCGCAGCTCGATGTGAAAGCGAGCCTCTTATCGGCTATACTAACGCGGTTCCCGGCAGTGTGTCTATTCTTGTTTTCCCCACAATGGGGCCAGTGAATTCAAACGGTGAAAATCTCTTATAATATTTATCAGAGTAACTGCTGAAGTATTTAAATTTTTGTTCTTTAGATATATTTAAAAAAAGGGTGGGCGAAAAAAAAAGGGGGGGGGGGGGGGGGGCTTTCCCACCCCCTCTTCCCCTATCCCGTTTTACAAAGGGAGCAAACCAGTGTAACACTGTAGACATAATTATGGCGCTTGAAATGACCTTCAGGTTATCAAAGAACAACAAATGAAGTGGTTTGGACACCTAACAAGAATGCCCTGGTACAATCCGCCACAGCGAGCCACACAAAAACGTTACAACGGGTATAGAGCGAGTGGAAGACCTCGGACAAATGGAGTGATGGCATTAAGAACAGCCTTACAGAAATGAACATCAGTCTTAATAGTGCTCTCGACAGAGCTCATTAATGAACATTACATCTCCCCCCGACACTTCGATGAGGTACAAGGTGGAAGAGAAGAAGAAGAAGAAGAAGAAGAAGAAGAAGAAGAAGAAGAAGAACAAATGACCAAAGTATTTCAGCATCTGATCTTCTTTAATGATGACATCTGTTGAAATGACAGCATTTCTCCTCTTCCCTTATTGTGCATTGTACATTCGTACTTCCCGTACTTTTTAGGACGACATTTTTCGTTATTTGAAGCCCTTCTCTGGCTCTTGCCAGGGGCCGCAATACAGCCTGGCCATAAATATGGTCTAATGGCTGAACGCGGTTTCTGGGACACCTCCACGGTGATTCTCACCCACATGGTGGCACTTTGTGTCATCAGATGTATCACTTGTGTGATGTCCTGGTGGGGTAGAAAGTCAGTCAGTCAGCCTCTTCCCTCTACATGGTATTCTGAAAATTATTCTGTAGCATTTCAGCTCGAAAGTCCATTTTTTCTTAACAGCTTTGAAGCTGAAATGCTATTGTAAAAATAATAAACTTTGTAAATCTATTGTACAGTTTCAGCGTTGTTTTATTATGCAACCATTTTTTTTTTGTCTTCTGCGTTCGACACTAAAACGACGGTTGACCTCACTGTGTTGTGGTTAACAGCTAGGCTGCCACTATAACACACGCTATTTCAAACAGTGCCAAACACAACATAAAATAGGACAAGAGAGTTCAACGGAGAGGATGAGACAGACGCGCACAAACACAGCTGAACATTTCGACCAAAGTCTTTATCAGCGGAGTACAAAGTACAGCCCAAACAGTGACTGGAAAACTCAACGGATAAGAAACAAACCAAAGTCAACATGTAACCAAGAAATACACAAGGAGGGCAAAATTTAGAAACATGAAACCAAGAAATAGGTAATGATGGCAAAATTTAGACATGAAACCAAGAAATAGGCAATGATGGCAAAATGTGAACATGAAACCAAGAAATAGGTAATGAGGGCACAATTTAGACATGAAACTAAGAAATAGGTAATAAGGGCAAAATTTAGACATGAAACCAATAAATAGGTGATAAGGGCAACATGTGAACATAAAACCAAGAAATATGTAACGAGGGCAAAATATGGACATGAAACTAAGAAATAGGTAATGAGGGAAAAGCAACTAAGAAATAGGTAATGAGGGCCTAATATGGACATGAAACGAAGAAAAAGGTAATTAAGGCAAAATATGGTCCTGAAACCAAGAAATATGTAATAAGTGCAAAATATGGATATGAAGGCGCTATATTATAAAAATAAATACAAAAGATGGTGTTTGAAAAAAAAAGTAGAAATATCAACAAGCTAGATAAATAAAAAAACATCTTTTGATGTGCGGTTTCCTCGGCTTCATATAGGGGGAGGGGAGGTGGGGGTTGGGGGGGGGGGAGATGGGGTCGGGTGGGACTGGGAACATAATATTTCTACTGTCCCCTAAAAATGTGGTAAAAAAGCGACTAATTAGAGTTGTGTTTTTTGAAGTCGGAGTGCGGGAAAAGGAGAAAAGAGCTCCGCGGGTCGCACTCAGGGTGGCATCACTGGAGTGGAGGGGCGGGCGGGAAAAATTTGTTATTTAAGGAACATTTTATGCTGGTCTCCCCATCTACACACCGTCACACTTCTGATAGGTCGACCTAGAGCGATCCGACTTTCACACAAGGTCACGCATTTTGTATATTTCACCATGCTAGAGCTTTTAACAATTTTTAATCATTTAGATACCGGGTCTAACCCACAACCCACCCTCCCCGCAGAGAGTGATAAAACCTATGTCACAGGCCGTCTCTTTCTCGGAAATAAAAACGTAAATGCCAGACAACAACAGATTGCGACACCCATAACCTCGACCACGGTAGACTAGTCCAACAAACTTATCAATGGAGTTGACCTACAACCGGTGGTGTGTAAATGGGGAGACTATCGTATAAATAACCTTATTTAAAATAAAAGCAGTTGTGTGAGCGTGTTTGTGTGTGTATAAAATACAGGGTATGAGTGAGGGGGGAAAAACAGGAGCGGAGCAAAGATGGGGTGACCCGTTTGCTATGAAGCTGAAATTAAGACTACCAGACATACATGTAGGTTGTATCGAAAATAAAAATCAAATCTGCACGCAGAAGTCAAGTTATGAAACACGCATCGACTCACTCAAACTCACACTTACACACACACACACACTCACACACGCACAGACGCACACTCTAGCATGACTTTTCCTGATGGTGAGTTAAAAACTGCTACACAGGAAACAGCTGGCGAAAACAACTAGCTTAGGAACAAACACCATCAAATGTCAACGATGTAATTATTCTTATTACTGTCGGCTCAGGGGATCTGTTGTTGCCAGATTTACAACCATGACCTGAATATTATTACTCTTAGTCATCGTACCAACCAACATAATCATCAGCACCACAAACATCATCATCAGGTGCCTTGCCGACTGGCGTGGGCGATCATGCCTCTTCATAATCTGCGATCTCCTGTAGCATGTATCAGTTCGTTTGCCGACACACCGCCATGCCATGCAACAAGACTGTCAAGAATCTTCTCTCGTTGTCTTCCTCTATCCCTCTTTCCACAGATCTTTCCAGTGGTCACAACATGTTCTATTTTTCCTCTTCTCATAACATTGCCGAATGTAATTAACTGGGGGCTGCGTGGTCTCGAGGCATGGCGTCCGCCTTGAGTGCTGGAGGTCCTGAATTCAAGCCTCGATAAAGGCTATGATTTTTTTTCACGTGGACTTCTAGTAATTTTCCCTGGTCTCTGGGTAGTAATCGGACGCCAGTATGTATTTTCTGAGCACGTGAACAAAATCCCTTGGCAGTTGGAAATCGAAAAAAGTAGCCTAACGGTGCTGCCCAGGCAAGATCTGGAGTTAAAAATCTATATTTCAGGAAGCTCGCGGGTGTTCGTGCACTGCGCTGAGACTCAGGGTTGAGTCAGAAGTAGAACGGAGCACTTTTTAGTTACTACCCCTGTGCTATGATGTTGATCCGTCCACATTTTTCTAAAAAAAGAATAAAAAAGAAGAGCGAGAGAAAGAATAATATTAATAGTAATAATAATAATAATAATAATAATAATAATAATAATAATAATAATAATAATAATAATAATAATAATAATAATAATAATAATAATAATAATAATAATAATATTAAGAAGAAGAAGAAGAAGAAGAAGAAAAGGCTGGGGCAGCGGAAACAGAAATAAAGTGATATCATCTAGATATCTAAGTCATAGTAATGAATTTTTCTACAACTCGACGCGGCTCAAAACTGTCAAATAACCCCTCAGCTTTGTTAGAAGCGTTTCCCTACATTCTCTGAGTATTCGTTGAAAATAAACAAAAAAGAGAAAGCTCTCTACAATCATAAAATTGACACAATCTGTTATTGATAGAGGACTTTCGTGGCAACAGCCTTGCCAACAGTTACCCTTAACAACCTCGTGTCTCATCAGAAAACAAAAGGAATTAGTTGCAAATTATGAAATTATCGCCACACGAACGTAAAACTGCATAATTAGAACAATTGTGTAGTTATTGTACTGGCCACGTTTGCAAAACCAAATGTATTTATTTTCGGACCCGCTCGGAAATCACGTCTGCTTTCATTTGTCCAGAAATTTAATAAAATCAACGTTCAAACATGGTAACATTTTATTTACAACGATATTATGTTTGGTAAAAATTTTTTTTCCAGAGATATAATGTTTCAAAACTGTTATTAAGAGAGATGCACTGTTTGGTAAACTACATTTTACTCAGAAAAACTGCTTGTTAAACTTTTCTTTGCATAAATATACTGTTTAGTAAATTGTTACTTGTTAGAGATAATCTGGGACATTTTTCTTTGAAAAGATACACTGTTTGGTAGTTTTCTTTACAAAGATGTGCTGTTTGGTAAACTTTTATTTATAGAGATATACTGTTCAATAAACTGTACTTTAGAAAGATAAACAGTTTGATTAACTTTTCTTTAAAGAGATATACTGTCTGGTAAACTTTTATTTATAGAGATATACTGTCTGGTAAACTTTTATTTATAGAGATTTACTGTCTGGTAAACTTTTCTTTATAGAGATATACTGTCTGGTAAACTTTTATTTATAGAGATATACTGTCTGGTAAACTTTTCTTTATAGAGATATACTGTCTGGTAAACTTTTCTTTATAGAGATATACTGTCTGGTAAACTTTTCTTTATAGAGATATACTGTCTGGTAAACTTTTATTTATAGAGATATACTGTCTGGTAAACTTTTCTTTATAGAGATATACTGTCTGGTAAACTTTTATTTATAGAGATATACTGTCTGGTAAACTTTTCTTTATAGAGATATACTGTCTGGTAAACTAAAAAAAAGTTTCTTCTCTTTACAATCCACTTACAGTTGTGCAGCAGTTTTGGAGTTATTAACGCAGATCATAATTACAACATTCCGTGTCGGAATCAGCTGCAGGCCGTATGGCAGAAGTGCGTTGTGAGAGTCGGCAGTGCATTACCAGATTATACTGAAAGTAAAGGCCACTAATTTACCATGCGAATGTCGTTTGGTGTAAAATGTGTCACTGTAACTATTATTCAATTTGCACCAAGTCGTGAGAGATACTGCTCTATAGTAATATTGGCTAACAGTATTACAGACATACAATCATCAACAACAACAACAACAACTACGACTGATGCAACAACATTAACTACTACTATTGCTACAACAACAACTACTTCTGCAACACCTACAACTACTACTGCTACCACTACTATTACTAGAACAACAATTACTACTACTGCTATAACAATAACTGCTATTGCAACAACAATACCACTACTGTCGCACGATAATTACTGCTACTACAACAATAACTACGAGTGCCGACAATAAGGTAGAGTGAGACTGATTTTATTTAGCCAAGACAAAAATGCCATCTGTAAAGCAAAGCATGGAATCCAAAGAAGCAACCTTCATCTATTATCTGGCAACTTTTCATCGATAAGCGGACAACAAACAAGCTGCCATTTTGTTCACATAGTCAGAGGTGCATTGTTACGTAATCAGCATGGAACAAAAAAGCTAACATTAAATTCTGTTTAAAAGTCAGAAAAAGCTCCATTTAGACGGCTGAATTGATGCGATAATTGTTTATAACCTGCATACATTTTCAGTGGTAGCAAAAAATGGTGCGAAACTTATTATTAGTGCAACTATACCAAGACGCCAAATTTATGTTCGTAATGAGAAACTCATTGCAAAAGTCAGAGAAGAGATACAAGAAGATCGTTGTTTGCCTGTGAGGATGACAGCAGATGAATTTGGTGTTAATATAGAGGCCATTTATAACATTTTAGCAGACGATTTGAGCAAGAAAAAAGCTGTTTGCCGGTTTGTGCCACATTCGTTGTCTAACGACAGAAAATAAAAAAAAAAATAAAAAAAGCGTTTTGAGTACAAAAAAAAAAAAAAAAAAAAAAAAGATCATCCAAACGTGTCTCAGAAATTAACATTTCCTTAATTTGATTGTTGCAGAGGATGAAAGAAGTATTTTCCGCTATAATCCCACAACTAAACGCCAAAGTTCTCAGTGGAAGTCATCATCATCCGCGAAAAACAAACAAACAAAATCCGTCTTAAAAGTAAAAAGTGAACAAAATGTTGGTGTGCATCGACGGCAGCAAAGAAATTATTCACGAAGAACTTATTCCAGAGGGGACAGACTATCTCACCCATACATTTTTAAATATTTTGAAACATTTATTGAAAAGAATTCTCGGCTCTACTCCGAATGTCTACCCCGGCAGTATGGCGGCCATAAAATATCCTTACGGGGCTCAGTTCTATTAAAAGTATGCCGGCTCCGTATAACGAAACAAATGCTCTAACAGGGTCTCAGCGATATGTTACTTGCGGACCTGTTTCTGTGACTATGCCTCACCGCTGACAGTATCCCCGGATAGGGGCTAAACTAGATGGCTAGGACTCACGAGCACCAGCTACCGCATCTCCTGCAACTTCTTGAAACTACTTTGCTCGTGAGTCCCAGGCACCTAGTTTAGCCCACCATCCGCGCCGCGCGGGGGATACTCTCAGCGGTGAGTTTAATCGCGTTTTGCGCATGCCGACAAGTCTGACATCTACCGCTGCTAAATTCCCAATCGGAAGAACAGTATTGCTAATCTGCTTGGGAGCGCGTGGTCTACCCGCCATATCGCTTTCATCGTCTGTAATGTCTCGAAATTGTGAACGGTAGTTTTTATATTCTGCTAGTATCGTCTGCAGAAACGCTCGACATTGTCACCGGTCGCTTTTATCGTCTGCTACTATCGTCTGCAATGTTGCGTCTCTTGAAATTGTCAAGTAATCATAGTTTTGCCGCGATCTGTTCCTTGGCAGAAAGTCCGCATTTTACATATGCCTGAGCCCCGTAAGGATATTTCAGGCCGCCATACTGCAGGGGTAGAAGTTCGGAGGAGAGCCGGATTCTCTGAGTCTGACCCGAGTATTCACCGTCTGGAAGTGTGTTTCCTTCTTGTTGACAATGCACCAGTTTACCGGGCGTAGTTGTACTGGAATTTGTGGCCCTAAAACAAGTGTGTATTCTCAACCATCCACACTATTCCCCAGATTTGTCTCCCTGTGATTATTTTCTATTCCCAAAAATAAAGTTGCCATTGAAAGGACCATTCTTCGACGATATTGATGACATCCAAAGGGCCTTAACATCAACTTTAAGGGTCATAACAACAGAAGAACTACAGAGGTCGTTCCAGTGTTTGTTAGATCTTGCTATGTGCTGTATCAATGCAAAAGGGACTTACTTTAAAAAAAAAAAAAAAAAAAAAAAACACACACACACAGGTTATATCTTCTTATTTAACTTTTTATGGAATTAGTCTCATTACTTAATTGTCGGACCTTGTACTACTGCTCTGTCGTGGAATGAATGATAAGCCATTACGCATCACCCCTAAAAATGTCGAGACCTGTCTTACCTGGGGTCGACAGAACATTCAAAATTGGACTCGTCCGGGAAGGTATATAGTCCCTTATATCGATATATGCCTTTATCGGACATAATTAGAATATCTACATCTTCTAGTTGCTTTGACTTAGCGTCATTTTCAAATTTGCAACTATTGGATAAATATTAGTTGAGTTATTTGAAGTTTCTTAGAAACCGATTTACTCCTTGCTCCTGTATACAAGGAACTACTTCTTACCAACGCCTAACTGAAAATTAGCGGTATTATTCTGCCGGCTTTCCTGGGACTCAGACGTGTCCATCGACGCCAGTACATTTCATTTTAAAAAGGCGGTCTGTGGCGCCTAGGACTTTTCCTATGCTTGGGATGAAACCTTTGTGAAGAGCGGGCAGAAGAATCACAGTCCACCCAACCAACCATCAACCTATTACCTACCAATTATCACCCAACTACCAGGTGTCGAGATTGACGTTAGTTTGGGGTGCCATATACCCCAAACTTCCTACAGTGCCAGAACATGTGTGTAGCTCAGGGACAGTGCTGCTAATGACTAGTGGGAGACATTTGCTGTGTGCCTATCCAGTTGCTGTGTCCTTTATGGTGAGGTACTCCTTCGCCATCTGATCCAGTTGAGGCAGAATTACCACAGACAGTCGAATCATCAGGAGCTGAGGGAAGCATCAACGATAGAAAGAGGATAAGTGCCAGTTTAATGCCCTGTTTTGCTATATTCCTCACAGTTCCCATGTTTCCCGAGAATGAATTTGTGTCATCTCCAGATCATTCTGGCTGTTTAGTTGTCTTTGCAATCTGGACATTGTATTCTGTAATCCAGCTATTGAGATCTGGCATCTACTTCACTATTATATATATGTATATGTTGTATTGATTACATGCATTCATTTTCATGGCTGACTTAGGTGTCTCTATTTCACCTTTTTAAGTGTTTAGCATTTGTGTGTGTATGAATCTTAAATATCTGTGTTAACATGGTTATGATAATGAACTATCATAACCTACGGGCTTTCTTTAGTAAGTAGTGGGGGTGTCCAGCCAAGTGTGCCTAGAAATATTGTATTCATATACAGATATATTTTGTAGTGCCAATACTTGACTTGCCCTACTCCAGAAAAAAGTTGAGCGTATATTGGCCACGGGGAATCCCTTAGACCAATACGAGCCAAACGACTCAACATAATTATTTCTGAGTGCTGTTGGTTCTGAAGGAGAAATCCTTATATCAGGCACGTGACAGGAGTGATATGTGACATGCTCCAACAGTAACTACTACTGCTCCAACAGTAACTACTACTACTGCCAGTGCAACTATGACAACCATTACAACAACAAAACAACTTTACTGTTTATGCAACTGCTACTGCTGCTGCTATTACAGCTAATAATAGTATTCAGTCAATGTTTTACTACTATACATGTATGTATATATGTATGTATATATATGTGTGTGTGTGTGTGGGTGCGTGTGTGTGTGTCTGTGTGTATATATGTGTGTGTGTGTATGTATGTGATTATACATTCGCGCACACACGTTCTCTTTATTTTCCGCAGCCAAACAGTGAGCGAGGTCGGTATCTGTGGGTGAGTCTGTCGTTGGTGATCCTGACGCTCACGTTTGTGTCGTCCAATGCCCAGTTGGACAACAGATATATCGACACCAGGGGTAAGTGAGTCGCTAGCAACGATTTGAGGAAATTGCAACCTCCTTATCTTTATAATCTCGTCAACACTGATCTGCTGCTTTCGTCGACGATGAACTGAATTTCTAGTGTCGGAATGTTGGTGTTGGCACTTCTGACTGCAGTCTTATGCACCTGTTTGTTGTTGCATTTTTTAAGACTGCAGTGTGTCAATTGTTTTTTCACAAGGGACAGTGATGGACATACTGCAGTCTTCTAAGTGGCTCAACAAAAATTGCTTTCAGCGTTTCCCCCCGGACATCTTATAAGAATGACTCGATATCTTGGTATCATCTGGCACAATTCATAAAAAGGAGCACGAAGAAGGTGGAGCGATAAATACCAACATGGCTTAGACCTGTGAATTAAACGACGCAGGAACATTGATCGGATCCGTGATTCAGGGGATCGTGTGAGATACCGAAACATGTCATCGTAAGCGTAACAGCACAGCACATTATGTATTTATTTAGCCCAGTTCGCTAGCGTAGTTGGTTGAACCTGACTTCGCTGCGACTGGTTGACGAACTCCTTGTGGTCCGGGTTCACGCCCAGGGGGTAGGCAGAAAAGCCACATTTCTCCTAGAATTACGGTATTTATCATGGAATCAAAACCGAAGGGTTGCGATATCCATAGTACCGAGCAAAAGGGTTAACAACTAACTCATGGTTGGTGGATACTTAAATAAAAATGTATTTAAATAATGCGGATACAAACAATACATTGCACAATTTATTGCCAGACATTTTTCTCTGTATCTCATCGGGTGCGTTACTACAGAGTTACATCAACATAAAATAAAGCACGAAACTGAATAAATTCAACTGAAATGCGAATCGTTTCTTCGAAACATTGTCTCTTTAAATTCATTACGGGAAAACATTGTTTTGAAAAATGTATTTATTTATATCTCTTTATTTTCAAACTAAAACTATAATTACGTCTCCGTATCCAACAGGTCAATGCAACGTCAACGGAAATGTCTATCGACACGGACAAATCTTTACCATTCCCGGCCTCTCTCATTGTCTAAAGTACCGTTGTGCTAGCGGAGGATGGGACATTTATGAAGAGGGTACGTTTCAGTGAAATTTCGTTTATACAACGTTGCAGAATGAACCCCAGCATTTGTAAGCTGGAGTGGATTTACTAGATAACTTTACGTTCAATAGTTTGCCATTGCCAATGAACCCCTATAGAAATCAACACAAGGCGGTTCACTGTCAAATTACTTGCAGCTAGAATCTAACCAGGTACTTATAATTACGAAGGCAGGTCTTGTCAGATAGCAGTGGTAGCTAGTAATCATGGTTTGTTGTTGAATAAACATGGTATGTAAGATATGGTCACGTTTGGTACTGCAGCTAGCAGTGTCAGGGGGAGGGGGAGACGAGGTAATTAGCTCTCCTTGTAAGGTACACACGAGTCTCAAAGCCTCAACTGGCCAGACAATGAAAACTTCTTGGAAAGCCTTCAGCTGAGTGGTTTTTGTGCATTCTTGTTAGTAACAGTAGCATTGTCTATTCATGTCATGTGCTGATGAAGAGTTTCTAGCCAGAACGTTCACGACTTTGATAATGTGAAGCAAAGTTCTACATCTCGTTTTGGTTTGCTCTTCATACACAATCTTGGTAAACAATATCAGATAGTGAAAATTGTGACCAGGAGTGTATGTAACGACTGTAATTGTCACTAAACTTATTATTCATAATCATCATCCTGCCAATGAAAAATCTTTATTGCAATACAGCCTAGCATACGACATCGCAACATCTAGCATGGAATGGAGGTGGAGGCGGTAACTGTAGCTCTCCGGTGGCTAGAGAACAAGATGCACAGACATGTCGTAATAGTAACAGACTCTGAAAGCATGCTGAGAAAGGTGAAGACAGGGATGCTTTTAGCAGAGTGGCAAGCTTAACTGGGAAAGTCACTGGTAGTGAGTATACGTTGGATCTTTTCTCCAGGCTATGCCGGCGTAGTGGGTAATGAACCGGCAGACAGATTGGCTGGATCTGCACCACTGGGTGGTGAACTGATACGTGACAGGGCAGATGTTGTCAAGGCTCTTTAAGGACAAGCAACGGAATCAATAGAAAAACACGATTAGTATGGCCTGGAGAGAATGAGGCACCTGGGTGTAACCAGAAGGTCTAGCCGGCTTACTACACACAGAGGAACTAACTATTTCTTGCCTCTCGTATGGCAAGAATCCCACGACCCCCTTGAGTATATGACGAGAACCCCACGACCCCCTTGAGCATATGGCGAGAATACCAGGACCCCTTGAGTACTTAGCAAAAATCCCACGACTTCCTTGAGTAAATGGCAAGAATCCCACGACCCCCTTGAGTACATGGCAAGAACCCCACGACCCCCTTGAGTACATGGCAAGCAACCACCGACCCCCTTGGGTACATGGCAAGCAACCCACGACCCCCTTGAGTACATGGCAAGCAACCCACGACCCCTTGAGTACATGGCAAGAAACCCACGACCCCCTTGAGTATATGGCAAGAAACCTACGACACCCTTGAGTATATGGCAAGACCCCCACGACCCACTTGAATATATGGCAAGAACCCCACCACCCCTTTGAGTATATGACAAGAATCCCACGACCCCCTTGAGTACATGACAAGACACCTACGCCCACCCCTCCCCAACATAACAAAACCGGATCAGAAAAAGGAAGCACTGTGTTCCTCATCTATAATTAAATGCAGGTGTTATCATATTAATTTAGATGGTTTACAGGAGGTGTACATAATGCTCATGAAAAAAGACTTTAGGTTTTTGTTTTATAAATTGTTAAAAAATTTTTTTTTTTATAATTAAATTTAAAAACGCTAATTTAAGGGATTGTGAATACTGGACAATCGGTAGGCAGGCCAAACAATTTCTAAAGGCCTCAGAGATGTGGTTATACAGAAGAATAAATAGAATACCTTGGACAGCCT
>CAJHNH020000358.1:645000-655000 GCA_905116865.2 Candidula unifasciata
TGACCAATCGTCACAAGATGGGTGATGTGGTCAGCATCACGTCGGCCGCCTTTACTTTCCTGAGACTGCACCCGGTACCCACTCAGGGTGGGTCGACCTGGGAGCCAAGGTCATTTTTGCAAAAGTCCGGCAACGCCAGGGATCGAACCCACGAACTTCCGATCCGCGATGGGCGTCTAGCCTCTCTGCCACGGCGACTTCCATTCTTCTGAGTGATAACCATAATTTCCGTTTTTTTTTCTTCAAATCATCTGTAAACCCTAGGTTACTAAAGCAAAGGAACCCTTTCCCCGCCTTTAGTCGCATTGGGCATATAGGGCTAGACGTATATTTTGTAAACCAATCGACGCTCAGTGATTGATGTGGTCAATCAATATCAGGATGGTCGCCTTTACTTCCAAGGACTGTACCTGGTCTGCTTTAAATCTGGATCGACCAAGGAGCCTGGCAACCTCAGGACCTGAACCTTCTAATAGACAGGGGAGCGTCTAGCCGCTCCACCACGGCCGCTCCTCGAGAACTATTACTGCATCCACTAAACACTGTATATCTGTTTCATTGTCAGCGATCAACACCGTTTCATCTTTACATCTTATACTATTGATGTGCTACCTCCTTCCACGTTGATATCCAACACACACGTTGTATCTGAATTTCTGGGATTTAAAGATTAAATAAACACGTTTTCCTGATTCAGCAATTGTAATTGTTGCTTTTTTTTTTTTTTTTAGTCATGTCTTGTTGCCCGACGCTTCAATGTAGTTTATAGTTAGAATTTGTATGCGAGTTCAGGTTCGGGTTCGAGCCGAGGGAAGGAACGAACAAACTTTATTTTCATGGCAGACAAGCCGCTTACTCCCCAGATTAACGGTATACATGGCACTAGGGCTGAAAGGCTTCAATGCCCCCCCCCCCCCCCACTTCCTTTCAGTATATGGCAAGACTCACATGACCTTCTTGGGAACCCCACACCCTTCGAGTATATGTAAAGACCTCACGCCGCCTTGAATATATGGCAACCCCCCCCCCCCCCTTTTTTTTTTTTCCACGCTCCATGGAATATAAGACTAAACCCCCACTTCCCTTATCGAACCTAACACAACAAAATTTGATTAAAAAGAGGAGGCTAATAGATTCTGCAACAAGAAAAACAGAAAGTATGGAGATACGTTTTGGTCAGAATGTGTTCTTAATAATCTGTAATTAGATGCACCTATTATTATAATAATTAGATTTGTAACGGTAGATATATATAAACTGATCATGATAGCTGTTGGTCACCAATATCAATGCAGTAAATTTACACAAAAACTTTGACACTTCTGCTCCATAGCATTGCTTTGGATATTTTCTCCAGGGGATGTCGGTGTGTTGGGAGATGAGCAGGCAGATAGACCGGCTGGCTCTGCACCACTTGGTGGTGTATTGATGTATAATAGGAGCAGAAAAGTAATAGTAGCATCAACAGCAACAGCAATAGTAATAGCAGCAGCAGCAATAGTAATAGTATTAGTAGAAGTAGCAGCAGCTGCAATAGTAATAGTACTAGCAGCAGCAGCAATAGTAATAGTAATAGTACTAGTAGCAGCAGCAGCAATAGTAATAGTAATAGTACTAGTAGCAGCAGCAGCAATAGTAATAGTAATAGTACTAGTAGCAGCAGCAGCAATAGTAATAGTAATAGTACTAGTAGCAGCAGCAGCAATAGTAATAGTAATAGTAGAAGTACCAGTGGCAGCAATAGTAATAGTATTAGTAGACGTAGCAGCAGCAGCAATAGTAATAGTAATAATAGAAGTAGCAGCGGCAGCAATATTATTAGTAATAGTATAAGTAGCAGCGGCAACAATAGTAATAGTAGAAGTAGCAGCGGCAGCAATAGTAATAGTAGAAGTAGCAGCGGCAGCAATAGTAATAGTAGAAGTAGCAGCGGCAGTAATAGTAATAGTAGAAGTAGCAGCGGCAGTAATAGTAATAGTAGAAGTAGCAGCAGCAGCAATAGTAATAGTAATAATAGAAGTAGCAGCGGCAGCAATAGTAAAAGTAATAGTAGAAGTAGCAGCGGCAGCAATAGTAATAGCAATAATAGAAGTAGCAGCGGCAGCAATAGTTATAGTAATAGTAGAAGTAGCAGCGGCAGCAATAGTTATAGTAATAGTAGAAGTAGCAGCGGCAGCAATAGTAATAGTATTAGTAGAAGTAGCAGCAGCAGCAATAGTAATAGTAATAGTAGAAGTAGCAGCGGCAGCAATAGTAATAGTATTAGTAGAAGTAGCAGCAGCAGCAATAGTAATAGTAGAAGTAGCAGCGGCAGCAATAGTAATAGTATTAGTAGAAGTAGCAGCAGCAGCAATAGTAATAGTAATAGTAGAAGTAGCAGCGGCAGGAATAGTTATAGTAATAGTAGAAGTAGCAGCGGCAGTAATAGTAATAGTATTAGTAGAAGTAGCAGCGGCAGCAATAGTAATAGTAATAGTAGAAGTAGCAGCGGCAGCAATAGTAATAGTAATAGTAGAAGTAGCAGCGGCAGCACTAGTAATAGTAGAAGTAGCAGCGGCAGCAATAGTAATAGTAATAGTAGAAGTAGCAGCGGCAGCAATAGTAATAGTAATAGTAGAAGTAGCAGCGGCAGCACTAGTAATAGTAGAAGTAGCAGCGGCAGCAATAGTAATAGTAATAGTAGCGGTCAGACGGAGCAGACGTATTAGCGAGACAGTGATAGTATATTAGAGTTAGGATATTTCTTTAGTGACTGCATAGATTATTTACAGTGTTCTGTTAGAATATGAAAGTTTTTTGTGCTGTGTATTTAACTGGTACAAGGTATTGTGTTGTGCCACAAGAGGTAAATAGGTTCCAGTTACTTCTGACCAGTTAAATCGTTTAGGAACATGTTCTGTGAGAGAATATCTAACCTTGACACTCTGACCCTGCACTAGACAGAGGCTGTGACATATTGGTTGGTCAGTGTGTCGATAGGTAAGAGCGTATCTCGTGACCGTGTGGTTTGTACACCAGGAGATTGCCTGTAGAAAGTACTGGGGAACGAGGCGATTGTAAAGCCCGTTCAGCCAGAGGGTCCAGGCAATAGGTGGCCACACAGCGGGAAGTCAACTGTCTATTGTATTACCTGTACTTGTAATAAAGATTGTCGTGTGTGCTCTGTGTGCGTTCGGATTCAGTGTGTGTCTAAGGTTAGTTTGTCTGTCATAGGTCCAGTTACGAGCCACGGACCAGCAAGGTCACCCAGAAGTCTGTGACAAGCAGCAATAGTCATAGTAATAGGAGCAGCAGCAGCAATAGTAGCAGTAATAGTAGCAGCAGCAATAGTAACAGTAATAGTAGCAGCAGCAATAGTAACAGTAATAGTAGCAGCAGCAAACGTAATAATAGTAGAAGTAGCAGCAGCAGCAAAAATGGTAGCAGTACTAGCTGCGATAATAATTATAAAAAATATATATGTATACTAATAATAATAATACCAACGACAAAAGCAATAGTATACATTTAGAAAACTGAGAATTCTGGGAGGTGAAAAGTCTTTAAGAGTGATGCGATTAAAACGAGGCTCTACCACATGTTGGTGATGGTATTTTGTCAAGATAGACGAATGTCATCAAATCATGAGTTGCTAGAAGATGATATTTTGTCCAGACAGATGGATGTCAACAAATCATGGATTGTTAGAAGATGCTATTTTGTCCAGACAGATGGATGTCAACAAATCATGGATTGTTAGAAGATGATATTTTGTCCAGACAGATGGATGTCAACAAATCATGGGTTGTTAGATGATGCTATTTTGTCAAGACAGATGGGTGTCAACAAATCATGGGTTGCTAGTAGAGGATATTTTGTCAAGACAGATGGATGTCAACAAATCATGGGTTGTTAGATGATGCTATTTTGTCAAGACAGATGGATGTCAACAAATCATGGGTTGTTAGAAAATGATATTTTGTCAAGACTGATGGATGTCAACAAATCATGGGTTGTTAGAAAATGATATTTTGTCAAGACAGATGGATGTCAACAAATCATGGGTTGTTAGAAAATGATATTTTGTCAAGACAGATGGATGTTAACAAATCATGAGTTGTTAGAAAATAATATTTTGTCAAGACAGATGGATGTCAACAAATCATGAGTTGCTAGAAGATGATATTTTGTCCAGACAGATGGATGTCAACAAATCATGGATTGTTAGAAGATGCTATTTTGTCCAGACAGATGGATGTCAACAAATCATGGATTGTTAGAAGATGATATTTTGTCCAGACAGATGGATGTCAACAAATCATGGGTTGTTAGATGATGCTATTTTGTCAAGACAGATGGGTGTCAACAAATCATGGGTTGCTAGTAGAGGATATTTTGTCAAGACAGATGGATGTCAACAAATCATGGGTTGTTAGATGATGCTATTTTGTCAAGACAGATGGGTGTCAACAAATCATGGGTTGCTAGTAGAGGATATTTTGTCAAGACAGATGGATGTCAACAAATCATGGATTGTTAGAAAATGATATTTTGTCAAGACAGATGGATGTCAACAAATCATGGGTTGTTAGATGATGCTATTTTGTCAAGACAGATGGATGTCAACAAATCATGGGTTGCTACAAGACGATATTTTGTCAAGACAGATGGATGTCAACAAATCATGGGTTGTTAGATGATGCTATTTTGTCAAGACAGATGGATGTCAACAAATCATGGGTTGTTAGAAAATGATATTTTGTCAAGACAGATGGATGTCAACAAATCATGGGTTGTTAGAAAATGATATTTTGTCAAGACAGATGGATGTCAACAAATCATGGGTTGTTAGAGAAATGATATTTTGTCAAGACAGATGGATGTCAACAAATCATGGGTTGTTAGAAAATGATATTTTGTCAAGACAGATGGATGTCAACAAATCATGGGTTGTTAGAAAATGATATTTTGTCAAGACAGATGGATGTCAACAAATCATGGGTTGTTAGAAAATGATATTTTGTCAAGACAGATGGATGTTAACAAATCATGGATTGTTAGATGATGATATATTGTCAAGACAGATGGATGTCATCAAATCATGGGTTGTTAGAAAATAATATTTTGTCAAGACAGATGGATGTCAACAAATCATGGGTTGCTACAAGACGATATTTTGTCAAGACAGATGGATGTCAACAAATCATGGGTTGTTAGATGATGCTATTTTGTCAAGACAGATGGATGTCAACAAATCATGGATTGTTAGAAAATGATATTTTGTCAAGACAGATGGATGTCAACAAATCATGGGTTGTTAGAAAATCATATTTTGTCAAGACAGATGGATGTCAACAAATCATGGGTTGTTAGAAAATGATATTTTGTCAAGACAGATGGATGTCAACAAATCATGGATTGTTTGAATATGATATTTTGTCAAGACAGATGGGTGTCAACAAATCATGGATTGTTTGAATATGATATTTTGTCAAGACAGATGGATGTCAACAAATCATGGATTGTTTGAATATGATATTTTGTCAAGACAGATGGGTGTCAACAAATCATGGATTGTTTGAATATGATATTTTGTCAAGACAGATGGGTGTCAACAAATCATGGATTGTTTGAATATGATATTTTGTCAAGACAGATGGGTGTCAACAAATCATGGATTGTTTGAATATGATATTTTGTCAAGACAGATGGATGTCAACAAATCATGGATTGTTTGAATATGATATTTTGTCAAGACAGATGGGTGTCAACGAATCATGGATTGTTAGATGATGATATTTAGTGAAGAAAAAGATGTGCCAGGGCAGGTCCTTATCCGCATAGAACTGCAGGTTGCTTTTGGCTGGAGTGGCCACATTCAGCAGTCATTCTTAAACGGGGAGCTTATGGTTATAATTGTGACTAGTTTTTTTGTGTCATATAAAACAGCTTAGCATTCCTCGCCAACAGGCAGCCCCGAAAAGGACCCCTGCAGTGTTTATGCTATCACAGGAGCCAGACCCAATTACTGTCGTGGCTGGCGACGAAGTCGTCTACCCACAAGCCAATGGGCCACACGGTGTAGCTATTGCAGTTACCCTAATAACTTCTGACTTTAGATGTTGAACAGGGTACGTGGGATTTACATTGTTGGTCTGCCGTCTCTGTTGGGATTTATTTAAATTATCACGATTATACAGTAAATGTATAGATAGCAGCACAGAAGGGACAAACCGATCGATAGAACAGGTCAAGAAATTCATGACTGTTAGAAGATGTCTCGTAAATTGTGAATCAACGGTAAGCTGAAGTCGCAGCCAATCATTAACTAACACGTCTGTGATATGTATCGCGTGTTCATTGGCTGTGGGAAAGTAACACACGGGCTGCTCACAATTTGAAAAAATAACCTGTCGGTTTGTCTGTCTGTCTGTCTGTCCAGTCTTTAAGCTCGAGATATTAGGACGATGTTCCGTCTTTAAGCTCGAGATATTAGGACGATGTCCCGCGTTTAAGCTCGAGATATTAGGACGATGTCCCGTTCTCAGCTCGAGGTGGTAGGGCGATGTCCCATTCTCAGCTCGAGATATTAAGACGATGTCCCGTTCTCATCTCGAAATATTAGAACGATGTCCCGTTCTCAGCTCGAGATATTAGGGCGATGTCCCGTTCTCAGCTCGAGATTTAAGGGCGATGTCCCGTTCTGAGCTCGAGATATAAGGGCGATGTCCCGTTCTTAGCTCGACATATTAGGGAGATGTCCCGTTCTTAGCTCGAGGTATTATGGCGATGTCCCGTTCTCAGCTCGAGATATAAGGGCGATGTCCCGTTCTGAGCTCGAGATATAAGAATGATGTCCCATTGTCAGCACGAGATATTAGGGTGATGTCCCATTCTCAGCACGAGATATTAGGGTGATGTCCCGTTCTCAACACGAGATATAAGGACAATGTCCCGTTCTCAGCTCGAGATATAAGAGCGATGTCACTTTCTCAGCTTGAGATATTTGATGTCCCGTTCTCAGCTCAAGATATTATGGCGATGTCCCTTTAGGTTTCACTCCTTCACTGTCTCCTCTCGGTTCATGTCGAAAGTGGTGAGACCGTCTTTAAGGTGTCCTTATGACGTCATCGCAGACAGACAGACAGACACACACACACACAGAAGACAGCCAGACAGAGAAAGACAGTCACACAGAGAAACTTACATAGACAGAGGTAGACAGACAGACAGTCAAACAGACAGACAGACAGGAAGACAGAGACAGAGAGACAGACCGACAAGCAGACAGACAGACAGACAGACAGACACACAGACAGTTGAGACAGAGAGACATACAGTGGGACAGACATAGAGGCAGACAGAGAGGCAGACATAGGAAGAGACAGTCAGACAAACAAAAATAAAGACAGACAGATAGATAGATAGACAGACCATTAGACAGAGACGAACAGACAGAGTCAGAGAGAGCGCAAAATGAAATCAGAAAAAAAAAAAACCCATACGAGAAAGTTCTTGGAACGAGGCCATAGTCTAGAAGTGGGAGAGCACACCTGACTTTCCACGGAAGATCTGGCATATTGATGTGCAGACTGTTGGTTCCTTGCCTTGCCGACTGATTCTCTCCGACTTTGAACGAATAGTCGATCCTTTTTTCTGGGATGACGGTTGCCAGTTTGAAATTTGCATAGCAGGAACCATATTGCCAGCTAGCACGACTCTCGATCGAACCAGCGCTTGCCACCAATAAATCCTCGTTGGACGGTTTCACACATGCATTTTTAGGTGCGCTTTTGAGTGCCAAATGTGTTGTTGACGCTGCATCTCTAGTGACTACCAACTCCTTAATCCCACACCAGCTATGATAAGGCAGGTAAAGACAATTATCCGTGGCACACAACATGGACGTGTGGTAGGAGTCTTGCATGGAGTTTCGTAAAACCAGCAACAAGTCTAACGCCTGATGTAAGTATCTTTTTTATACACATCACAACGACCTTCACTATCAGTCACGCCTGTGACCGAAGTTACCGCACTACAGACGTAGAATACATGGAGCCTGAACATGCAGGGAAAAGTGAGCCTAAACAGAACTATTTTTTTTTAGCCAATACTATGTTATCAGTGCCAAACGTGGACACTTACATCCTCTAATGAACGTAGAATTGGGACAACAGAGATCAAGTGCTTTAGAAGAGCTGCACGAATTTCAAGGTAAGAAAGAATTAGAAATCTCGAAATCAGACGAATGCTAGGAATAAAGCCAGTCTTACAGGTCATCAAAGAACAACAAATAAAGTGGTTTGGACACCTAACCAGAATGCCCGGGTACTAACCACCACAGCGAGCCACACTGAAATGTTACAACGGGAATAGAGCAAGTGGAAGACCTTGGAAAAGATGGATTATTGGCATAGAGAACAGCTTTACACAAACGAAAGTAAATCTTAATAGTGCTTTTGACAGAACTCATTTACCAGCGTGACGTCTCCCCCCGACACTTCACAGAGGTAAAAGGTTAAAGAGGAGAAGGAGGGGAAGAAGAAGAAAAAGAAGAAGAAGAAGAAGAAGAAGAAGAAGAAGAAGAAGAAGAAGAAGAAGAAGAAGAAGAAGAAGAAGAAGAAGAAGAAGAAGAAGAAGAAGAAGAAGAAGAAAGATGATGATGATAAAGAAGAAGAAGAAGAAGAAGAAGAAGAAGAAGAAGAAGAAGGAGAAGAAGAAGAAGAAGAAGGAGAAATAGAAGAAGAAGAAGAAGAAGAAGAAGAAGAAGAAGAAGAAGAAGAAGAAGAAGAAGAAGAAGAAGAAGAAGAAGAAGAAGAAGAAGAAGAAGAAGAAGAAGAAGAAGAAGAAGAAGAAGAAGAAGAAGAAGAAGAAGAAGAAGAAGAAGAAGAAGAAATAGCAATGAGGTTCTACCAACGATCTACAACGGATGTGACACAAAACGATATTTAGTTGGTGAGGACAAATCCGAAGAACTTTGGTTCCAACAGGACACGTCAGCGGGGTATTCTATTGTCTGCCTTCAGTTTTTTTTGTCTCTTGAAATCGTTTTCAGTCAACAAAGAGCTCAAATCGCAACCAATCAACAACGGCCTCGTGTGTATTACGTATCGTTTGTTCATTGGCTAACGAAAGGATTATATGTTCGTCAGCTAAGAATTGCAACAGATCCACTCAGACAACGGCATGGTATGAGCTGAATTTGGTCAAATATCTATCTAATCTAATCTGATCTGGTCTAATCTGACCTGATCTGATGTGTCTGTCTATCTGTCTGTCTGTCCATCTGACGGTCTGTCTGTCTGTCTGTCTGTCTGTCTGTCTGTCTGTCTGTCTGTCTGTCTGTCTGTCTGTCTGTCTGTCTGTCTGTCTGTCTGTCTGTCTGTCTGTCTGTCTGTCTGTCTGTCTGTCTGTCTGTCTGTCTGTCTGTCTGTCTGTCTTAAAAACTAACTATAATTACTGACATTAAGAAAGTTATTTTTGTGTAACAGTCAACAGGTAGTGTCCTTCAGTAACAGTTAATCAAAACCCACGCAGTTGAAAATAGGCGTCCCTCAGGGCTCAGTATTGTGTCCTCTACGTTTTCGCCGCTTATATCAATGGCCTTTCATTGCACCTCGGTTTAACATGCATTTTTTTTTCTGGCGACTGTACAATATATACTAGTAATGATAACTGCAATGAGTCAGAACGTTCCTTACAAGAATAAATAGACAATATTATAAAATGGAGCAATGATAATCACATGCGAGTTAACATAAAGAAAGCTAAATCCATGGTAATAACAACAAGCCAAAAGCTGCCAACATTAGCTTTACACAAGCCACCGCTGGAGCTCTTCATTGACAAGCAACCTATTGTTGATGTAGCTGAACACAAAACTTTAGATGTTTTAATTAACAGCCATTTAGCTTGGAGTTTCTATGTTCATGCCATTACAACACAACAACAACAAAAAAGCACAATAGGGTTTATTAACTTGGCAAAATTCAGCACATTTTAGACGAAATTTATGTAAAAT